>JASAMZ010008367.1:0-28702 GCA_030248115.1 Linhomoeus sp. GSCO2_2 | reverse complement strand
AGAAATTTCGCTAGCGAAGCGACACTACACTGCTTGTTCAGTGGCGACGGCTGAGGGAGTGACCGGGCAGATGGAAGGCCTCGCCGTGGGTGGCGAAGCAGCCGAAGGTGGGGCGCGTCAAGAAGGGTCGCCAAAGTCGGATCAGCAGAGATGACTGCGCCTCCGACGACAAGAAGCAGAGCTCGCAGACTTCAACGAGCGAGCCAGATAAGCAGTCGCCGGTGGCGGAGCCGGCGAAGAAGACGACGGACAGCAAGGGAGAAGAGCGCCGGCCGCGGGGAGAGCGCCGGGCCGCGCCGTCACCGAACAAAGCCAGAGTAGGTGCCTCGTGCGTCAGTCGTCTTCTGTCTAGTGCTGTTATCGTTTTCGTTGTTGTGCAATGTCGACTTCACTACCACGATTCGTCCGGTATGTCTGCCTCAAGCGAGTGCTTCGTTTGCCCCAAACCTACTGTAGTCGCTTGAAGTTGGAAGTCGTTGATTAGAGAAGTTGAAAGTTGAATGGGTCAGAAATAGGATAGATGATTTTCAATTCGGGTCGGCGAAGCCGATGGCGCACAAAATGGACTTCTCATTTGGTGGCTTAAGGCGCGATCGCGCTTCCAACTGAGTTCACCAATGCTTCAGAGGAAGAAGAGGCGACTCGGCGCTCTCCGATGGCGATGCTCGAGGTCTACCGCCCGAGGGACCTGCTGCAGCTGCCGCCGGGCGTGGTGCGAGTCCAGTCGGCGCAGGATGAGCTCGCTCGTCAGCAGGAAGCGCAGGCCGAGGCCATCGCCGACATCCAGGCCACTCCCGGCGAAGGGGTGCAGCCCATGCTCGAGGCCGTTCGCCGCACTCAACTGAAGAACCGTGAGTCGGGCTGCTCCCGATCGTCTACTCTTTTGTCATTCTTTGGCGTGTTTGTGAGCCGCTAGAAGGTCGCCTTCTGTCGACTTCAGCCCCCAAGAACTGGAACAACGACTACGGTCGCCTGTCGAAGACCGCTCGACTGCACCCCATGGCGGTGAGGAGATTAGACGTAGTACTGTAGCTGTCATTTGATGCGTTTGTACATAGCTACGTAGGCAAGGCAAGGTAGCCTTTGAGCAGTGGAAAGGTTTTGAAGTTCACACGAAATCTCGACTTGCAGATTCGTCCCGTGCTGCGCAAAGGTCCGGTGGCCGAGACGGTGGAGCCGAAGGACGACCCGACTGCCAGAAGGTCGCAAGTACTCACCAATTACTTCCCGATCACCATCGAGAACCCCAAGGAGTTGCTGGAACTCGAGCCGAACCCAAATACGCAGCGACCCTACCAAGGAATGTGGGTCTTCCGCTACCGACTGACCATCGGTGGGTGGCGCAGCAGCCAACTGAACGTGTTGGGGGTGTTTGTTGCGCTTTATTGATACGCGTGCAACCCGGCCGTTCTTCAGTGCGCTGCAAGCCCCAAGACCTTCCCACTCTGTTGGTGTCCCGAGCCGACAAGACTTCGGACGGCGCCGGATCGACGGGCGAGCAGCCGGAGCAGCAGCGAGACCGCCCCCTCAACTGGGGAGTCCGCGTGCCGACCAGGTACTGACATCAACTTCTTGTATCATAGGGACTTCCACGGGTCTTTCCACAACTGTTACCTTGTCTCCTCCTGCAACGTTCACTTTTTCCTTTCAACATGGTCGTAAATTGTGTTCAGGGTCAAGAGCGCGCTGGTGTGGCGACACTTCTGCAATTCGGTGATCCTCAGCTCCGCCGGAGGTGCCGTCTCCACTGAAACCCTCCGCGACCAAGGCATCGGCGTCTTCGAAGTGAGTGCGTGTGACGGTACCGTAGGGTGCCGTAGATACTGGCATAGAGTGCGCGCATTATGTACGTGGATGCGTGCGTTTTGAGAACTATCTCGCAAGCAATTCAGGCGATGGTCGCGTTCAGGTGGGACAAAATGATTGGCCACAGATAAACGGGCACTCCTCACAGAAGAATGGATACTACCACAGAGAAATGGTCACATTCACAGAAGAATGGAGAATGGGCACTATCACAGAAAATTGGTCACTTCCACAGAAGAATGGGTACTATCACAGAAAATTGGTCACATTCACAGAAGAATGGGCATTTTCACAGATAATCGGTTACTGGCGTAGAAGGATAACTACGAGGGGGAGACTGTACGATGAAAGAGTAACAGGGATGGATAACGATTGTCCCATTCACTCAGAATAATGTGTCGATTTGGCACTGAACAGAAAGTGTCAACTTTAAAGCTTAAACTATGTCCAGTGTATCTGTCAGTCACAGGCGATTGCCATCTAGACGGCAATCGCCTAATGCCTCAGGCGAAGGCCGTCCGTATATTCTCCATGATATTTCTTGACACACTGTATATTCCTTCCAGTTCAGGCTATGCTTAGGCTCGCCCTGCGCCCACAGTGCACAAGAGTCAGTCGGCGTTGCAGTCTGGCGGGTCGAAGCTTAGGCTTAACGCGACCGGTGACCGACTTCAGGGCGCGCGGAGCGCGCCCTGAAGTTGGTGGTCGCGCTAAGCCTCAGCTGAGACCCGCCAGGCGCGACGCCGACCGAGTTTTAGTGCAAACTGTTAGTGGAATGAACAGTCCTCCATCGAATTCACCTCCTGCTCAGGCCGGCTGCGCCCCGCCGACCAGAGATTGCGCGGCTTGGAGGAGCCACCCTGTGGAGGGGCTGCCGTTATGGTAGAATATCAGTAGGACGAACGAGATCCTTAGGTCGTCTTTTCACGCTTGCGACGAACACATGCACGCATGCACCTATGCACGCACGCGCGCACCCACGCACGCACTGACGGACGCACGGGCGCAGGCACGCACGCACAATGCCCCTCCCCTCGAGATATTCTTGGTTTTCTGTGAAACTGACCCTTTTCTGTGAACGTGACCGATTTTCTGCGAAAGTGACCGATTTTCTGTGAAAGTGACTGATTTTCTGTGAAAGTGACCATTTCTCTGCGGAAGTGACCATTGTTCTGTGAGAGTGATCAATCTTCTGTGCGAGTGTCCTTTCTTCTGTGGCAAACACCCGTTTATCTGTGATGAGTGACTCCACTCTTCAGGTGCCCTTCCTGGACACGCGCAGTCAGGTGCCCGAAGCGCAGCGTCTGGGCCCTTCATCCTTCTACCAGATCGCAAGCGACGGCGTCAACGTCGTCTACACCACCAGGAAGTGGACGCCCAAGAAGAGGGGAGGAGGAGGACAACAGGCCGCCATCGACAAGAGCGGATGGGTAGGGGGTACGGTAGCGACTAACTGAGAGTGGAGTACGGTATATACCATAACCGTGAATCGTCAAATAAGCCACGGCCGGGAACAAGTAGGAGACGTGTCTGAACGTGGGCTGAGTCGCGCCTGTCGACAGACGTCGCTATGGCGAATTGTGTAACACGCTCAATTACTTCGTTTTGCAGCTCTGCTGGCACTGGAAGCCGACGGGCGCGGCGTCGGGCAAGTTCACCCGTTGGGAACGCGAGGACGGCTTCATGGTGATGCTGCAGTTTGTCGAGCCCATTCCCCTTTCGCCCGAGATATACGCGCCCAAGTGAGTCGCCGCCTTATACCTGTGTTTAGGTAGCTCAGGTTAACGCGGTCCGCATCGCACTCGTGTGAAAGTCCACCAAAAGGTGGCACTTAGAATTTGAATTTGCCCGTGGATTACGGTACCCATCGGCTTGCGTGAATTAGTCGCCCGCAAAGTGACGACACGTGGTGACATGTCACCACGCGTGACGACGCGTCGTCATCAGTCAGTCACATGCCACGACGTGTCGTCACTTGTTGCTGCTGTGCATTGACGACGCATCGTCACTTCTGGTGAGCAAAGGACGATGTGTCATCACTTGTCATTGCACAATGTTGTTGCCCATGCTGTTACTCACATGAGACCATGGACCATGATGTTGTAACTGGCAAGGCTGCCTTCTACAGCTTTTCCATGAGCCTTTGTAATGCACTGGCTGGAGCTGCTGCTGATTGCTGCTGCTGTTGCTGAACCAAGGTATGCAATTAACCTACTCAACTACCACCTAGTCACCCAGCTGGTGCTATGTGATGATCACCCAAACTGCAAAATTCACCTAGGTGTGTCACATCTCTTGTATTATCTTAGTAGTAATGAGTGCTGGTTTGGCCACCTTGGCCCAATAGTACTTCCTTTCAGCACCTTAGTACTTTTTCTCCCACCCTCAGGCGGGCAACACCCAACGAGAGCTTAGAGTGCGTGTGTACATACGTATGTATGTACATGCGTGAGTTACACTCTCAGATCTCGAAGTTGGAAAGTCACAGAGAGACGATCTTGGGCTCTATCGATAGGTCTTGACTCACTGATCATTCTGCTAAGAGAAGTCGAGATTTAAAAGTTTGAATTGCACACACCGAATTGAATTGAAACTTCACGCTTGAATGATTGCTTCGCAGCATTCACGATTGAGTGGACACTTCACAGTGCTATCCGCTAATTGATCCCGCCCCATTGTTCTTTGCACCATGGTGGAACAAAGATGGTGAAGTGACCATGCGTGCAGTTCATGCAACAGAGGGAGGGGGGGGGGGGGTGGGGGCGCCACAACACCCGAACGAAGGGGGCCAACCCCACTGCCGTGCAGGACATGTTCGGACATGTTAGCAGTAGCGCACGCACACATGCACGCACCCTTTCGTGGGAAGGGGTGCCGCGCAGACCCTAGGCGCCTCGTCAATCGAGAGTACAACTTGTGTGGCACACGGGATGCGCATGGTTGGAGGAGCGAGGGTACACAGTCTTTTGACGTCAGGTGGTTGCGCAGTTGGGAGATGCTGCTCCACAAAGTTAGTGTGTGGCTACGTGTCGTAGTTTCAAACAGAAGCTGCCATGTGCATGGCAACACTCAACAGCACACAGCCATACAAAGTGGCGAGTCAATTATCCCTCTATCGGGGTCATGCTGAGGGACCCGTTGACAGGAAATTCAAAAATTTAAATTTTTAAAGTACTGGAAAATTGGTTAAGCAAGGTAGAACTAGAAAAAGTGGCACTTAATGGTGCATACTATCTTTTGATATGCTGTAGTACTCAATGGCACTGAGGGTGGAAAAAAGAATTGGATTGCTGTGGGACCCATTTTGGCACCATTTAAAAAATTCACAATTTTTTACCCTTTTCATAGTTTGACAGGCTGGTGTGTGAGCTAGGCAGCAGCTAGAGTGGCAAGACCACCTTTGGTGCTCCTTCCCAGATGTCCTCTATCGAATGAGCTATCAATGGAGAAAATCAGTTGAAAAACAAAAATCTTTTGGAAACTTCTGAGGCATGGGTTGATAATGATGATTTTTGCATTTCGGCATCTGTAGCACTCGATTACATTGTCGAATCATTCCAAAAGTGGTTTTAACCAATTCTACACTTAAATCTGGTCTAAAAAGTGTTTTGGAGGTTTTCTGGGGCTCTGATTAAGAATTTAACAATAATGTTTAAATATGACCTATGATATTTATATATTTACCTATGATGAATTTGCATGCTATCATACCCCAAGTGCAGAATTTTGGTTCCAGGAGTTCATGGGAAGTTAGGAGTGTTGTGTGTTGATTCTGGGGTTTAAGGGGATGGAGATCATGAATTCGGCATTAGTTTTCCACTCCAATGTATCATGAGGCCAGAACAGCAGAGGAGTCTCTGGGCATAGGAGTTCAAATTTGTGGAGTATACTGCATGCCCAGGACGACTTGCCTGTTTGGGGTTGTTATTTTGTTTGTGCAGTCTTGTGCATCTTTTGTGGTCACAGTCTGTAGACAAATTTTTTGATGGTCATCTTTTTCTAGCTGCTTGAGCAACTATTTCGCTAAACTAAGCATTGGAACAGAGCCGAACAGTATGACAATGCTCGCGCAGGCAATTCTAGCCACTTCAGCAACTATTTCGCTTGCAACAGGACAGATCTTGCAACAGGACAATCTGCCCACTCTCTATCATTTGTTTTGCAAGCCACTTTGTACTGCGCGTTTGCGAGGCAGTCAGCGCCATTGGCTTGCAACAGGACAGACTTTCTGCAACAGGACAAATGCTGCAACAGTGCAACAGGATTGTCACACGAGGCGACCAGCACAGTTGGCTTGCAACAGGACACACCTTTGCAACAGGGCAGATCTTGCAACTGAAACATCTGCCCGAAAACCAGAAAATGAAATTGTTTTGCACGGCTCTTTGTACGGTGCGTTCGCGAGGCAGTCAGCGCTGTTCGCTTGCAACAGGACATACCTTCTACAACAGGACAGATTTTGCAACAGGACAAATCTTGCAACAGGACAGATGTTGCAACAGGACAGACCTTGCAACACGACAGATTTTGCAACAGGACAAATGTTGCACCAGGAAAGATTTTGCAACAGGACACAGGACAGACCTTGCAACAGGACATATCTTGCAACAGTTTAGATCTTGCAACAGGAGAGACCTTGCAACAAGACAAATCTTGCAACAGGTCAGACCTTGACAATGAACAGGACGAATGTTGCGGAGGGTGTGCGAGGCGACAGCGCTGTTGGCTCACAACAGGACAGACCTTGCAACGGACAGACCTTGAACAGGACAGATCATGCAACAGGACATTATGGCCATTGACGACTACATTCCATACTATTCAGATCACAGAAATGCAACAGGAAAGAACGGCTAGTCCTAACTGTAAAGCAAGAGGGAGCGTGTTGAAGAGAGAGGTGCCACATAGTGACAGACATGGAGCTGCCTACTTAGCATGGACATAGGCTCACTCCCTCTTGCTTTGCGGTTAGGATTCCCCAGAGGATTTCTTAGGATGCACTAAATTCTCTACAGATCACCAGGTTATTAGATTGGCTAGGATTTGGCTAGGATCTCCAGGGATTTGCTACAACAAGAATAGAGAATCATAGCTTTCGAGCACAACTATGAAAGACCAGCAACAAATATTGTACTTAGAACACAAGCTTCAAAGATGACCCTCAAAAAATTTGTCTACATACTGTGACTACGAAAGATGCACATCGATCCTTGAAAACAACAACCCCAAAAATTTGTCTGCAGACCCCGATCACGAAAGATGCACATCAATCCTTGTCCACAGACCGCACTCACAAAATGATGACCGTCGAGTGCACCTTAGGTACACGAAATATTTTTGGTGCAAATGTGAACCATTTGAGTCCCCGTGCCGGATAAAGGGATAGCCAACAGACTCGCCGCTTTGTATGGCCATGCGCTGTTGAGTGTAGCCGTGCGCATGGCAGCTCCTGTTTGAAACTACGACACGTAGCCGCACACTCACTTTGTGTTGCCATGCACGTGCGGCGCCGTTATCATTTCCGTCATTCACAAAGGGACTGTCTTCAGCAAACAAAACTGCCTCCCAGACTTCTGCAATCGCGATCGCTATTGGTCTTTTCCCATACGCTTTCAACACTGTGTGAAATGTTTCTCGACTTTGTAGAGCAGAATCGCCCGACTGCGCAACTGGCCGACGTCAAAAGACGGTGTGCCCTCGCTCCTGTAACCACATACATCCCGTTAGCGCTCAAGTTGTACGTTCGATTGACCATCCGACTAGGGTCTGCGCAGCACGCCTTCCTGTGAAAAGGGGTGCGTGCATGTGCGCGGCGCCTCTTCCCGTGAAGCGGTGCGTGCGTGTGCGCGCCTATCTACGATGTAAGACGATCGAGTTAGGGCCACTTTGCTTCGACCTTTGGGTTACTGTAGCTCACGAAATTCAAACTTTTTAATTTAAACTTCTCTTAACGCAATGATCAGTGTGTCGAAGCCTATCCAACAAGCTCAAGATCGTCTCTCTATAATGGAAGGAGAGTGAGTTAGAGAAGTTTTGCGATGCATGCTGAGCGAGTTAGAGCGATTTCTGTGTTAAAAATGCGAGAATGTTGATTTACTTGGTGCATGTTTTACTAATTGGAGAATTGTTGAAAATCGGATGAAATAGCACGTCGAGACCTTTTAGCTGACCTATCGCATGCTGCTCTATGACGTAAGACGAGTGAGTTAGAGCCATTTTCCGTTTTGATCTTTGGGTTACTATAACTCGCGAAATTAAAACTTTTGAATTTCGAAACTGCTTAGCGCAATTGTCAGTCAGTCGAGACCTTTACAAAGCCATCGATCACCTTCCTACGACTTTGCAGCGCCAAGATCTGAGAGCATTACGAATGAACGAATGCACAAAGAGCTCTCGTAGGGGTTCACCTGGCTGAGGCTGGGCGAAAAAAACTACCAAACTCCAGTATGAGGCGTGCCAAGTACTAAGGTGCTGAAAGAAAGTAGAGGCCAAGTTGCCCAAGCTCACACTCATTACTACTAATCTTTAGAATACAACTACTTAGGGTGAAGCCTTTTTCCAATTGGAAATTCACCTCCCCCCCCCCCCCTTCCAACTAAATGAACTAGAACTAACTGGCAGGAAGTGTGCACATTTTATGCCTATATGCTCATCTGCTTTAGTGGACCACAACAAGGCAGGTCACTTCTGGAAGCAAGGACATTGCTGGCTGGATGAACAGGCTATCTAGGCAACTACTTCTATGGAGGCCTATGCACAGTGAGTACAGCCATCTGCTATGTATGCAGCGCACACTACTTGGTTCACACCCTACTTGACACATTCTAGCTGTAGGTGCCTTCATTGTGCCAAGGTGGCCTATAGGGCCTTTCTGTTATGTCCATTTATGTGTCATCTTTGCTCCATCCTATGCTGTCTGGTGTGACTACATGTTGTCTTTGCTTTGTGGCTGCCATGATAGTGTGCCATATTTTGCTGTCTGGTGTGACCACATATTGTCTTTGCTTTGTTGCTGGTATGACGACGCGTCGTCACACCCTTCTGGGATGACAACATGTCGTTGTCACACCTCTTTGAAGTGACGACACGTCATCTTGCTTCCATGGCATGACTACACGTCGTCACCAACCTAGAGAAGTGACAACGCGTCATCACATCTGGCTTCATTTCGTTCACTGCCAGCTCTGGGAAACCATGCTGGCTAGCATGTCAGTCCTCCTACCTGACCAAGTGCCATCTTTTTTAGAAGGCACTTCACACGCGTGCAATGCGGACCGCGTTAAAGCTAAAGCTAAGTTGAAACGAGCCAATGAAGCGCTGCGGTTCAGACTGTCGACCGGGAAGGAGTACGAGCCGAGGTACGCGATGATCGCGCGCAAGATGAGGGCCGGCTCCCTGGCCATCAACGTGCCCATCAACCAGCTGATCAGCCTCATCTTCAAGCAGGGACGCACCGTCACCACGTTGGTGGACTTTTTTGGCGTCCGCGCGAAATAGTCCATAGTTGAGCGCGTTCGCTTACGGTTGAGCATCACATCTGTTGGTTTCAGGCGAGCGGACCACTACCTGGCGGGCGGCCAGAACGCGCTCTTCCCCATCGGCCAGGGCGACGGCAGAGCCACCTCCCTCGGGTATGGGGCGCAGCACTGGAAGGGACTCTTCCTCGCCCCGCGCGCCGGCTACAGCGAAGACCACAAGATCGCTTTCCTCATGAACGCCGACGGTGCGCGAATGTTGGCTGTCTGCTGTTTTGCTTGGGTAGCTGTAGATTTGTGTATTAGTGTAAAGGAGCGTCAATCGTGGCAGCTTGTTACTGTAACTTTGAGCGGTGTGGACGCTGTGAGCGGTAAATCTTCTCGTAACCAAGTGGTTGTGTGTGGTTGCCAGCAGCCAGAGTTGTCACTCGTTGCAGTGGCCAACTCGGCCTTCCTGCGGAACAACCTGGTGCTGGACGTCTACCTGGGCGAAGTGCTGAAGGGCGTCTTCGGCTCGACGCGAATGCCCGAGCTGCGCTGGGACTCGCGTGACTTCCGCCAGATGTTGGAGGCCCTGTCGCGGGAGCCCCGGCCGCGCGCCCAGTTCAACGACATCATCAACGGCGTCAAGTGCCGCGTCGCCTACGACCAGTATCAGAGAGAAGTCACCATGCGAGAGATGGACTTCGATCTCACGGTCAAGGACTTCTGGTGGGTGGTGCTCTTTTGCATTGACGATAGATTTCATATGCTGCAAAAAGGTAGTACCTACCTACTGTACTATGGCACCATGAAGTTGTCTCGATATTTGTTCAGCTTCTGGAAGCGCCGCGATCAAAACGAGCTGCGCAAGCTGCGCCAGGCCATCGACTACCGCGAGGCCAACAATAAGGAAGTGACCGTCTCCCAGCTGCGCAACATCCAGCTCGCCAAGCAGACGCCCACCGACCCCGCCACCCACTTGTGAGTCGGCGCTTTTCTCTGAGTCGAGTAACTGGTTGCTACAATGGTTCCACGGCGTGTCGGGCCGTGTTTGCCCTCTTCCCTCCCTCACCTTCCTTCCTCCCTCCCTCCCTCCCTCACTCCCCACTCAGCCGACCTAAAATCCCGTCGTCTTCTGGCGCTCTGTGAGCAGAGTCGTAGTAGTTGCTCGGTAGACAGTTTGAAGTCGACTCTGAGTCGCAGCGGGCTGACTCGGAGCTACGCACGCAGTCACATCTCTGTCTTGCGTTCAGTGAGAGGGACCACTACCACAAGACCATCTACCAAGACAAGCCGGGTCTCTTCGTGACGGCGACCAAGGTGAGGGACTGGTGCAGGCGACTCCTTCACGAGGGCAAGCTTAGGCGTGAGGAGGAGACGAAGGTCCAGCAGGCGCTCGACGAGGCCGAGAGGATTCTCGCCCAAATGAACCACAAGTACCCCATGGACGTGGGTGTTTTTATCTTGCGCCGGCCGTTTTGTTGGGTTCTGAGACACGAGAGCGATGTTTGGTACCTAGCAATGTGGAGAGGTGAAAATTGAAACGATGTAGGCGCGTAGCTACATACGTATTTCACCCATCTACGTACATACTTCATAACGGAGGAGTGAAGGAGGGGAGAATAATTTTGTCGGCGGCACTCTGCTACAGCTGGAAATCTACAGTGTTGCTCCGTGAAACGGTCGCGTACATAGTTCCACGTCACGCATTACGGCCGCAGTGCCAAACACAAGCTGTACGCGTTGCAGGAGCCGGGGTGGAAGACGAAGGGGCTGAAGGTGATTCGGGGAGAGAAGCAGGAAGCAGCGAAAAAGGCCGCCGCCCCTTCCTCCTCGGCCACCCCGAGCAGAGCCGGCAGAAGGGGAACGAGAGGGGCGGCTGCGGGGGCGCCAGCCGCTGCCGACGAAGGCGCCGAAGGCAAGGACAACGGCAAGAATGGGAAGAACGGTGGCAACGGCAAAGTCGGCGGCGACAACGGGGGCAACGGCAACGGGAATGGCAATGGCGGCAACGGCGCCGCCGCGCCTCGAAAGGGCAAGAAGTCGACCGAGACCCCGGAGGAGGCTTCGGGAAGGAAGTACTCGCCGCCCTCTCCCAAGCAGGAAGACGCTCGCGCCCACCTGTGAGTGCTGGCGCCTTGGCCAATCTTTGCTGTGTCAGTGACCATGAGACAGGGGCGCCGCTTCAGGCACTCGCCGGTGTGGGAGAGCTTCGAGCCGCCGGAGTTGACTCCGCGCGAGATCCGGCTCCTCCAGCAGCACTTCACTCAAGAGCAGCTGAACATGTACCCCACCGGAGTGCTGGCCTACCGGCAGGCGCACCTGACCGACTTCCTCGCCTACGAGAAGCGCGTCGACAGGCAGCAGGCCTACCAGCACAGCTGGCTCCCTGTCATCAAGACGGGCTCGGCCAACCCCAACTCCAGACCCGAGTACTTCCATCCGCTCAGCCTGACGCTGATCGCTCCCCAGAGACAGCCCGGCAAGCTGCAAGACGATCAGGTCTGCATCCAAAACTATCCGACGGTTTCAGTCGCTGGCTTTGCAAATATTGAATGAATGTGTCCAGCCGAGTCACCTGTTACATGCAAGTGCACGTACACTACGGCAAATATGGATTTGTGAAGTACTGCAGGCCCTGCTTATAGATATTCCTTGTCGCCTCGCTCGATTGAGGGAGCAATGCGTCTTGTACACAGGTGGCGGCGATGATCAAGTCGGCGGCGACGAAGCCGGCGATGCGCAGTCAAGACATCAAGGGTCTGTCGAACGAGGCGGGCGTGGTCCGGGGTGAGGACGGCGCCATCCACGACCCCTTCCTCAGGGATTTCGGCTTGGTCATGGACCCCCGCATGCTGGTGCGCTTCTGCTGTCGATCGCTGAACTTTTCTGCGACAAGATACTTTCCTTCCAAGCTGTCTTGCAGACCATCCACTGCCGCTTCCTCAAGCCGCCGCGCGTCAGCTACCTGAACCCCGCCGGACGCGATACTCCCCAGGTGAGCAAGGCGCTAGCGAAAATGGATACTGTATGTGCCATGATGAAGACGCATACAGTACGGTCGGCTACCGCGTATCGCGTGTGCAGGAGCCGCGAGAGGGTCAGTGGCAGTTCGGCACAAGAGGCGACCAGAAGTTCCTCAAGGGCAGCACGGTGCAGCGCTGGGCGGCCGTCGTCCCCTACGAGGGTGGTGGAGGCGGCAAACAAGGAGGACCCACGCGCGCCCAATGGGTGTACGTTGGCTATGTATTCTTTCGCTCGTTTTGTCAGTGTGAATATGTTTTTCTGTTCTATGGGGGACATCCTTGTAAAACGTGCATCGCAGTCGACTTCGTCCATCGTGGTGAAGGAAGACCAATGCAGCAGTGCGGCAGTGACTAACTCGCTTGCAGGCCCTTCCTGACCAAGTGGGCGCAGGACGGCGGCCGGTGGGGCCTGAGGTTCCAGAATCCCGCCCCTCTCTACGTCGGCGTGCTCAAGTGGGCCGGCGCCGAGCCCTGCGTCCTGAGCGCCCTGGCTGACTGCTGCAAGGGGTACGGTAACTCCGAAGAGTGGCTGCGTCATTCTCTTCATCTGTGCCGAGCGCCTTCCTCTTCGCTGCAGCTCGAACCAGGAGTTCGTCCGAAGCGGCCGCTTCCAGCAGCAGCCGAACTTCCCCGACGCGCAGGAGCGGCCCGTGCCGGACGCCCACTACAAGAGGCAAATGGCCAACATTCCTCTGGAGGAGTGGGGACAGCTGCCCGAGCTCGTCCTCTTCATCATGAAGAACAGGGACGCGGTCGTCTGGCGCGCCGTCAAGCGCAACTCCGAGTGCTACGGCATCGGACCGGGAAAAGAGGTCGCCGGCCGCAAGCCCATCCTCACCCAGTGCCTGCTCATCAAGAACGCCTGTGAGTGGAGTGGGCGTCCAGTGACGGGTCCGCATGGGGGGGGGGGGGGCTCTGAACGTGTTAGCGCGCAAAATATTCTGTCTCGTGAGCTGGAATGAGGATGGAAGGCTAGGCGCTGTCATCTACATCCCTGCCTCATACGTACGTCTTCACTTTGCTTTGAAATCTTGATAGATAATGCTACATACCATGTACTGACAATGAGCCTTCCTTTGCAGTCGACCCCGCGAAGGGCGCGATGAAGCCCATGACGCACGCCAACGTCGCCCAGGAGATCAACGTCAAGCTGGGGGGCGTCAACCACAAGCCCGAACCCACGCCGCCGTCAGTTGCCTTCCTTTGCTCCTTTCACTTACTGCGTATACTGTAAGTATCTCCCACTTTGCAGGATTCGCGACCTGTACCGCCGAAAGGACACGCTGATCATCGCCGCCGAGAGGGGCGCCGGAGGCGTCGGGCCCGACATGTGAGAGAGAGTTGTGCAGTGGCCGGTGTTGAAGTAGCAGATAGAAGGGAGGAAAATCGATCAGTAGTTGCGATATCTACTACATTATGTCACGAAGTCGGTAGCATGTGTGCGAAGGCCACCCTTCCTGTCTTGTGCAGCGGCCGCGACGCGGTCTTCAACTCTTTGGTGGTGACGGCGCTGGGCGAGGGCCTGAGCAGCCACCACGAGCCCATTCTGACGGCGCACAAGAAGCGTCGCGAGTTCATCGTTCACCTGGGAGAGGCCCTGGAGCGCGCCTTCCGCGCCCTGCGACGCCTCCACCGCGACTTCCTCCCCTTCCGCGTCGTCTACTACCGCTCCGGAGTCGCCGAGGGTTCCTTCCTCAAGGTGCGCTCTGACCGACTAGCCTTCTCTCCTTTGCTTGTTTGCTGGCTGCTTCTTGACGCAGGAAGTCGAAGCGGCTCGTTTGCTTTGACGTGCGTACGTGCATGCATGTATGTACATATACAGGTACATAATAACTACAGTACCTATTGTTCTAAATGGTGCTACTGCCTAACAGGTGTTCAACGAGGAAGTGATCGCCATCAAGGCGGCGGCCAGAGCAGTCTTCGGCTTCAACGAGAAGGGAGACCCCGTTCCCGACTACACTGTCCAGCAGGTGCGTATGTGAGCACTTAGCCCAGTTGACGCATCAACTCGTGTTGGCACGGTAGGATGCGGACGCGCCGCGACTGGACTGTCCGGCGGTGACGGCCATCTCGCTGAACAAGCGCCACCACACGCGCTTCTTCCCCGCCAATCCCCGCGACTCCACGCCCAAGACCGGCAACCTGACGCCCGGACTCTGCGTCGACCAGCAGATCATGCACGACAACGACTACGAGTTCTACCAGATCGCCCACTACGGACTCCAGGGGTACGGTAGCTATGGATCTACATACTATAGCTCAGTGCGTAGGTACGTAGGAACCGTAATCAGTCGCCGTCTCGGTTGTGCAGCTGTCCCATCAGAGTCGTGAGCGAAATGTGTGGTTTTTGCACTTCCTAGGCGGCGGTTATTCTGATAGGTACTAAGAATTCACTTCTGCTTAGCCTCCCACGCCCACCCCCACCCGCTCCAGTCGCTGGTATGAATGACCTTATCGCGTAGCGCAGAACCATATCATTTTGCTATACACTTCTCAGGACGAGCGTTCCCGTCCACTACACGGTGATTTGCGATGAGCTCGCTAAGTACCAGACGGGCAAAGGAATCAACGGTCGCTACGGCCTGGGTCCTCAAGTGGTGCACGAGCTGACTCACTTCCTCTGCTACGACTATCAGCTCTGTCCCAAGGCCGTCCACCAGCCAGCCCCCTGCTACTACGCCCAGAAGCTCTCCGAGAGGGCGCGCGCCTACGCCCACGACGCCATGTGAGTTTACAACGCCTTCCTTCCTCTTCCCTTCCACACAGTGTGGTTTCTTCTATTCCCCCCCCCCAACGCAAACCGCTACGCATCTTCAGCAAGGAAATGACCACCTCTAGACAGCTTGACCTCAAGAATCGGTGGACACAATTGCGTTTTTGCGCTACCCTGTCTCAAATTGAGAATTTTTCTTACGGCGCAAGTTAAATAAGTAATTTGCCTTGAATGGTATACATTTTCACGACTGATTACCGTCGAACCCCCCCCCCCCCCCCTGAGTGTGCCCATCTCTGTTGTCAATGGAATGGAACCATTCTAGGAGTGTTTGTGCGCTGCCGCTTTCAGCGACCGTGACCAAGAGAAGGTGTCGCCCGGGGACGCGGAGGACCTGGCCGCCGAGGAGGAGCACATCGCCTGGCGCGACGACACCAAGGGCGAGCGCATCGAGCGACTGGGGAAGCTGGTCATGATGCTCAGGGCGCGCACCGACATCGTATCCCAAGCCCAACTGGAGCAGATCAGTGAGCGAATAAGCGAACTGGGGAACTGGTCTTCTGGCGCCTTCCCGCTGCGTCCACATCCATCAATGTGCTTCTTCAGAGGCGACCTACGAGGCGAGACCGGATGTGCAAGCGCTGATGGCCGCCGCCACTAGAGAGCCGGAGGAGGAGGAAGAAGGGGAGAAGAAGGACAGCGGCGTCCAGCAGGGCCCCTCGGGCGCCCAGACATCGGTCAGTAGGTGCTCTATGACTGCGTTCCTTTTGCACAGAGGAACAGAGTCAGTTGGAACGCTTGGATTGTGACTCTTGGTCGACGAATTTTTATTGCAGGGCGAGGAACCGCGCCAGAAGACCACTCGAGGCACCAAGCCGGCCCGAAAAACCCCCGGTCGGTATTGCATCTACATAGTGTCGTAGTGTGTAGTCTTGGATGCTGTCTTCGAGAGCTCTTCCAGTGGAGTCGTGCCGTTTCAGCGAAGCAGTCGGGCAGTCGCGAGGGCGACGGCAGCGGCTCGTTGAGTGGGCGCCGGCTCGAGACCGCTCCCGACGAGGTGCTCTCCGGCCTGCTGAAGAAGTACATCGCCGGTGGGGAAGGATCCTGATCCTTGCTCTTTTTACTACAGTACCTGCGATTGGAAGCGACGGCGTCTGATCTCAACCCCACTCCACACTGCGCACTGCAGGGGTGGAGCCGAGCGAGGTGGGGGGCGACGAGGAGATGGCGGCCATCCGCAAGTGGGCCAGGGACCACCACTCGCCCTTCGAGCAGGACCCCAACAGGCTGAAGGAGAAGTGCGCCCTGGTGGAGAAGGCCCTGCAGCATCCCAACTGCAAGACCCTGCAGTCGGTCGGCGTCTGCCCCGCCGTCGTCAACAGCGACGAGTTCCAGCTGCTCGCCCTGCTCATGATGGTACGTGCGCGTTGCGCTTTGTGCTTCATCAGATCTATAAGGCAAGCAAGCGCCCCTTTCTTACGGTACCTAGTTCTGTGCCTTCGTTGTTGTCCTGTGCACGTCGGCGGCGCTGCATACTGTAGTTCAACATCCTTTGCGTTGCAGCAAATGGAGGCGGAGCTTGAGTCGCTGCCCGAGGAGCAGACGCACCCGTGGCACACGCACGATAAGGACGCCGACTACAACAAGGCGCTCACTCCCATGAACGAGGTGCGACTGGAGCCCCGATTCGGCCTCTACTGGGTCTGAGATAGCAGCGAGACAAGCCCCACAAACCCCCCATCCCACTCCGCTTCGCTTTCCTTCCTTTTGTGTTTCTTCGCTTTTGCTACTCCATTACTACCGTACCTTCCTCTCGGAGATTCGCCAGTCCCTGATGTACATTCGAATCGCGTACCCGTAATCGCTCGAAACGTGCATAGTACCATAGTCCGCTATTATTGCTCTACCCTACGGTACACTATTTATTCGCGTTCGCTACCATATTTATCCTCCTCTTTTGCCTTTTTGTTTCCCCTTCGTTGAATGCTGCGCGCGCACGTTGTAGGTAAGACGAGAGGCGGAGAGACGAAGTGCGCAATGCATTTTGCCTACATATTTCGGTTGTTTTGTCGCAGTCGCAGGAGCCGGTCGCTACCTAGTTATCCCTTTCCTTTCCTTGTCACTTTGTCAGATTGCTTGTTGACAGTAGCGTGTTGACGTGCCGTGTATACGTACCGTAATCGACGGAAGCCGCTAAGTAAGGACGCGTCGAAGGTTAGTGGTAGTGGAATTCCGGATCGGTTGCCCGCAGTTGGTTCGGTTCATTCCATTTCTTTCGCTTTTGTCTTGTCGCTAAAGAAATACAGGGCTGGCAAATCCGTTGGGTTCACAGGCGACCGCTTCCGGTCAGAATTCACGTCACAAACGACCGAATTTCCCTTTTGAGTTTGAGCAGTCCTCGTTTCAAGACGACTTTCCCTTTGCGACGGTGAAGTTACGATTTGGATTGAGTACTTTCCTACTGCTGCTACTTTGTTAAGAGAGACGGTCAATTTCGAATCTGACGATCTGTCACGGAGTATGGCATCGGTCGAGCTGAACAACGCTCAACAGAACCTCGAGTTCTGGTTGCGTCGTCTGCTGGGGTCGAATGACAAGGAGTCTATTCAATTTCCCTCTGCGAATGGCAAGCTCTGCGTCTGTGCACTTCCCAGCTTGTCGCCACTGGGTGCTGCCGGTAGACGCGGCAGAGCTGGGTCTGGCGACGCTCTCCTCTGCGTCTTCTCCCCGGCGCAGTATCAACTGTTCGCCGTCTACGTCGACGCGCCGGAGAGTTGCGAGGCGACGACGAAGCGCCAAGTGTGGATCGGCAGTGTGGCGCGACTGAATTTGTCCGTTGGGCCGAGCTTCAAAGTCGACGACTTGCTACCGAATGAGGGTGGTACACTTCTGGCTGTGGCCGGGTCGGAGGGAGCGTTGGTGGTCGAGGTCCCTGACGCCTTGGCCGATGCCGACAGACCAACCGGCGCCTTCTACTGCAGGTGTTTTGCGACCGTTTCGTGCTTTGTAGAACGCCATTTTCAGAATGCTACGCAGTCAATAGTGGAATTGATCCAGGGTGTAAGATAGTCTCTAGGCTCGTGTTTTATCATAGGCTGTACTCTGCTTCAGAGCGACATTAGTCGGGCGCACGGGAGGGGATTCAAGCCCCAGCGTCCGTTGCTTGAAGTTCCGTTGGCATCCTGACGAGCGCCATTTGCTGGTCCTCTACTCGAACAACACAATTGGGTTGGTTTGGCTTGGCGCTGCCTTGCGTTGTCCGCTTGCAGACAGAAACTACTCTGCTTTCCGTTAGGGTGTACGATGGCACCTCTCCCATGGACCCCATACTAATGCTGACCATTGGTGATCCCCTTCCGAAGAGCCCTACCGGCGGATTGTTTGGAAAGGACTCTTTCGCGCCACGCTCTTCTGTCTATGGATACAGGGACAGATTCGGTAAGGGCCTTTGAAATGGGTGCATCTGCACCGACTGAAGTACACGGAGAGAGATACCAAATTGCTCGCGCAGTGTCCTTCGATGTCAGCGAGCGACAACCTGTGGTCGTGGAAGCTGCGCCGAGCAGTCAACCGGTCGTCGATTTGCTCTCTGTCACTGCCTACGGCGAGATCTTTGCTATTGAACTGGACATAGCGAAGAGGTGAGCGAAGATCACGAATCGCTGTACAATAATGTTTCTGGGCAACCTTGGCTGACGCCCTCCACAATTTAGAAGTTACTCGTCACACGGCGTCATTCCCATGTACCCAGCGGATGACCTGAGCTACAAATCACGATTCTGCGATTTGGTCGTTCGCAGCTGTTGGGCCGGGCGGAATGGCGACGCGCCTCGCATCTTGCTGCTTTGTACGGAAAGCGCCACGGCCTACGCCTGCGTCTACTTGTCGCCAGCGGGCGTGGACAGAGAGGACGAGGTGCCTGAGTGACTCGCAGGGTGGAGAGACCTGCTTCCATCCAAGCCAATCGTGATGCTTCAGAACCTGGCGCCATCAGAGGACGTCGGCCACAACGGAGCTGTGCACGTCGTGGAAGCCGTTGAGCTATCGGCGACGCTGGAGAGGAAGCAGCGCGTCGTCTTTCGCCCAGGTGCGCAGAGGGGCGAATATCGGCTGGAGGAGTAGGTAGCCTATCCCCGCACCTTTTGCGATATCGATTCAGACCTCGAGACCGTCTCCTCCGTTGTCTACGTCTCGACCGGCCGAGACCTCTTCAGCATCGACACCTCGGCTCTGAGTCTGTCCCTGGCATCTGCGGGTGCGCAGCAGTCGCTGCCCGACACAGCCACTACGGTGGCCCACATTTGCCGGAGCCAAGGCGACTTTGAGGCTGTGTTTCCTCTTCGATCGACGGAGGAATTGGAGTCGACCATTGGCGTCTTGCTACCGTCTGGAGAGCTCAGGGTGCTCAGCGGATGGCAGAGGTATGTAGCGATCGGCGTTGAGTGCTGACACTTGCGGAAGCTGTACTTCGCAAATCCTATGGTTTTAGTTACCCTCGCGCCGCCGCTCTTGGAGTGGATGACGCGAAGGAAGATGTAGCGGCCGATTCGAACGGCGAGGACGACCTCTTTTTGGGCCAGATTCAAAGGCTCATCCATCGCACCGCCAGTCAGCCCTTCAGCGTCAGGTGTGTTCGATTGTTTCGAATAGCGCATTGTGCGTACTACAGAAAAGAAACCCAATCGTCTTGTCTTCTTTCCAGTTGGGCGTCGAGCGATCCAGTAGCGCCCAAAGTCGCCGCCGAGCGTGTTCTACATTCGTTCCAAGTGCTGAAGGAGGAGTATGTCGAGAAACTGCTGGAAGCCAGGCGACTGGTCGACATTCGGTCGGTGCTCGGTAGCGACGCTTGAGAACTATCGCCCTTCTCCCGTGGACGCAGCATACTTTAGGGCGGCGGCGCTGGCGCAGCAGCGGGCGCAGCAGCTGATCGACCTCGAGCGACTGGAGCAGAGAAGCGAATCATGTCTGGCGTCGCTGACGGCCGCCGACGAGAAGATCGCCAAAGCCGCCGCCGTGGAGCAGCGCCTCAAGGGCCGACTCGACCTGGTTACTACATATGTGGAAGCCGTTGTCTGAGCGCCTGTAACTATCGCCGTTTCCCCTTCCCCCAGCTGACGAAGCGGCTTCGTTCGGCGGCGGGGCCAATGAGCGACGAGGAGGAGCGCATGGTCGAGAAGTTGGAAGGCGTCCGCCACCAACTGCTGCTACTGTCCAATCAGGGGGAGCAGGTGCTCGCGCGCTTATCTTGCTACAGTATCCTTTCGAGTTGCCATGTACAGTGTTGTCGACTGTTCGTTGCGCAGATGAAGGCCGATTTCGAGGCGACCAAAGCGGCCACGCGCAAGGCGCTAGCCGAACAGATCAATTCCATCGGCGAGTCGCCCCTGAGACACAGCGCCCAGAAAATGATCCTGACGCGAAAGTGAGAGGCGGGCGGCAAATTGATTGCCTGACGATTGGGTAGACTATATTCTCTCCATTTCCTTCAGTCAGCGACGATTGGACGAACTGGAGGGGATGCTTGGCGAAACGTGACCTTCCCCCTGACAGTGGAACGCTGCCTGTTTGCTAAGAGTGGATCTTCGTTGCGAATGTGCGAAACAGGACTGACTCGTTTGACCAACAAAACGACGTGCAGTGAATGAGACCTTAGTAGAGCGCTTGCCAGGTGTATTGGGGCACACTGGTCGTTGGATACAGAATCGGCCGTGCGTCATATATAACTGGCGTTGCACAACGATCCAACGATAACGCCATTGTCACGTTTCTAAAACTGGTACCAGAACGCACGAGCTAAGCTGCAGATACATACATCGGTGCATTGTGCCTCGGCTTCGCTTCATTGTCGCGGCTGGGGCGCCGGAGAGGAGGCAAACTTCATGGGTCTGGGAGGGGCCAGCTGCTGGCCAACGGTCAGTGGGTTGACGCCCAAAGACGCCTCGAGCTCCGCGCGCCGCTGCTGCACCTGCACCGAGGCGCGCGAGACGGCGCTTTGTCGAATTGCGCACACAAAAACAAATCGAGTCTTGACGCCTACCTTCTGGTAGACGTGACGGGAGACGGCCTCGCTCAGCCACGGCTGGTAGTAGTAAGCGGTGGTGCGCTCCGCCTCGCTGCCGCCAGCACCCTCCTCGTCAGCGCCTTCGCGAATCGTCTGCGATGGAAAGCGGCGCGCTCCAGTTGCCAAGTACAACAGAAGTGCGCTGCTACAGTGGGCAAAGGGCCGGATGACAACGACGCACCTTGAGATCCTCGGACTGGCTCATGAGCCACTTCTGTATGAACTGGACGGGGTTCTCAGAGAACTTGATGTAGAAGTCGCGCCGCTGCTTCAGCTCGTTGATCTGCTCCACCGTCTCGTAGATCTGAGATCGACCACTGTCCTTAGCGAAGGGAAGAGAAGGGTAGTCAAAGTCTGGCCAATCACTTTGTTGTCGAAGGCGCTGATGTCAGCGGCGCTGGCGCTGCTCGCCGCGAACTGCTGCATCTGCTGTTTCAGGGGATCCTCCTGCAATCGGCGCTGGCATAATGGCAAGAGTACGTCCGTGGCGTCAATAACAATCCGCTCACAATTTCAACTTCTATGTCGTAGCAAGCCGTCCTCTGCGGATCGTTCCTTTCGACCCTGAATGAAAAAGCCGGTTTCCGGTCTGTCGCAGCCATCCTTTCGGCAAATATGCACGCGTTTCTCACGCGATGATGTGGTTGATGACCACGGGATCGGGCTGCTGTAGCAGGTGCTGCAGGCGCTGCGGAATCTCCATGAAGCGCATTCGGCGGCAACCGAAGATCTGCGCGAGGAAGCAAGCGATCGCAACGCTTTCAAGTCAATGGAAGCATCAATAAGGCGCACCTGCTCCAGATAGGCGTCGCAGTTGATGTGGTCCCTCTCGAGGCTGTCCTGCAGTCGGTGGGTCTTGATGTACTGCCAGAGGGCCTCGATGATCTTCGGGCGCGTCTCCGTGTGCAGACCCAGCAGCTTGGCCAGCTTCGGGTGCAGCTTGTACTTCATCGGCTGCAACACGAGATGCGAGATTGGAGGCAGTAGTAAGTTCAGAAGCGCCGCGCACTGACCTGGTAGTCCAGTAGAAGCAGAATGGTGCACTTGACGTTGCGGTCGCCCGGCCGCTTCACCTGGAAGCCGTCCGTCTCGTTCGTCGTCGGCGTACGGTGCCACTGTAAAACATATTGCCGTGTCGATAATGCGAATTCGTCAGATCGTCGAATCGCGACAAGCACAACGCAAATAGGCACCTCAACCAGGTGGTTATCGGGCCCATAGATATCCTTGTCCAGTTCGATGACCAGACTCTTGAAGAAGCTCGAGAACTTCCTCTTTGGCGTGGGCAGACGGCCGGAAGTGCTCGCGACGGTGGCCGCTTGCTGCTGTGGGGGCGCTGCTGGGGCTGCACCCTGCTCCGCTCCGTCTGTGGGGTTGGTCTCGTCGAGAAGGCGGCCCTCCACGCGCAGCTCCCACATAGGAACAGTACCACCACCACTAGTTGCCGAGTTGGCGTCCGTCGAATTAGTTGCTGCTGCGCCGCCGTCCTTCTGAACCGAAGCCGGCAATGACTAGAGGTACCGCAGGCCTACTACTAGAATCGAAAACGACGCCGAGCCGCCTGCAGCTGCGCTCACATCTGCGGTGGCAGCGTGCTCCTTAGGCGGGGCTGAGTAGAAGGTGTGAGTGTGCGAGACGTAGATGCGCAGGCGGCGCTTGACCATGAGTGGTCGCTTGAGCGCTTCCTGTATGTCCAGCTTCTTCCGACTGATGGTGCTGTCAAGACTCTGTTCGAATGCCAGCAGATTCATGTACGCCTCGCTTTCCGGCACGATCTCGCGAATCTGAAGTGAGACAGACTTCGCTCCACTGGACGGTGGCGTCCGCGTGGCATAAGAAGAGAAGCCGAGACAAGTCGAACGAACCTCGTTCGGAATGACCTTGTCGCCCAACTTGCGCTTCTTACGGGCATTTTGACCCTTCGCGCTCATCGCCACGGGCGCGACGTTCGGCACGTGACCTGAACAGACCACAAATCGGTAAACAATTCAAGGCGGGGTCAATTCGACAAACTGTGAAATCAAATGGAAATGCTGGAGCGAGAACCTCGCTTTGCCGTCATGGTCGCCGGCCCGACAGGGCCGCGGGGAGACGGCTGATTCTGCGGAACGACCACCTGCCGATACACCCCGCCTGAAGCCATGCTTTCGTGTCGTTTCCACAAAGATTTCCTTTGCGTTTCCCTTCAGATCCGACCCGAACCCGAGGCGGGCTGAACCCGAGAAGGAACAAAGCCTGTTGTGTTGAATTTCCTTCGATTGGTCTCGGTCACTAGCGTCGCTGTATGTATTCAGCATCCTTTCAAGACGTACCACAATACAACAAACACCGGAACCTGGAATGTACTACTACTGTAGGATATCGATACACATTTGTGCGTCAACTCACGGCGGGCTTATCAATTCGTTGCGGTAATGGTTCGACTTTCAAACCCGGTGCTGTCGGACAAGGAAGCAGCAACACGTGTCGTCGCCTTTGTGTCGCATTAGCTGACTCGTGCGCCGTCCAGACTCTGATAGGGCGTTCTGGAAGACAATTGAGAGATTCCTGATGGACACCAGTACATTGCCAAAGCCTCTTCAGGAGAGGGTCAATCAGTGGCTGGAGTGGGATAGAGTAAGTTGACGCATTTCTGACGTCTTTTCTGATGAGACAAGTACTGTAGGCAACCACAGTTGCTCGCTTCCAGAACGACGAGACGCGGCAGCAGGTGGGGAGGCTAGTAACGCAGAACGACACGGCGCAGCTGGAGGCGCTCATGATGGACAGACTGAAGTTTGGGACGGCGGGTAGGTCGTCGAGTCTCACTACCTGTATTTTAGCGCAGTAGTTCGAACTATCAATCCATACTCTGCTGCGTCTGCAGGAATGCGAGGCCGAATGGAGGCTGGCTTCGCTCGCATGAACGACTTGACGGTGCTCCAGGCGTCACAGGGCTTCGCGACCCATATCTGCCAAGAAGAAGGTATTGGTGCTACAAACGGCGTCGTTCCCAATGGATCGTCTTCCGTTTCTCGTCCTCAGAAGACGCTCGTCGTCATTGGCTATGACGCCAGACGCTTCAGTGACAGGTGCTTCATGCAAGCTGGTCCCTCCTCGCAATCCCGCGCCTCGCAATCTTTGCACAGAGTGTATTCATTCAGATTTGCCAGGCTTGCCGCGAGGGCCTTCCTCTCCAGAGGAATTGGAGTGCACCTATTCAGCGAATACGTTCCCACTCCATTTGTGGTGGGTCGCTATGTATCAGAGATTCTTGCGCAGTTCCTGTGAGCGGCAGAATCGAAACGGATACCGTCGTCGTCGACGTCGACGCTTGCAGTCGTACGCAGTTCGCCGATTGGGCGCCACCGCTGGTCTCATGATCACTGCGTCGCACAATCCCAAGGATGACAACGGCTACAAAGCCTACTGGTCCAATGGGGCTCAGGTTGGCTTTTGCTGTAAGCAACGGTTCTATGCGTATGGCGCACAACTACTCCAGCACACTTCATGGCGCTTAGATACTGGCGCCTCACGACGACGAGATCTGCCGTCTCTCTCTGGAGCATCAGGAGCCTTGGCCTCGCGCCTGGGAAGAGCAGTTCGACGACTCCGACAGAGAGCTGCTGACCGACGACGAAGCAGCCACTGCAGAGCTCTTCAAAGCCTACTACGACGACTGCCTCCGCCTCTGCTTCTGTCGGTGGATTGTTTAGGAATGGCTATATGAACAGCGCTTGGATGACTGTGACTGTATCATGTGCAGATCAACGTTTCCTCCGTCACAGAGAGCTGAACGCCAAGTGCCCGCTCAAGTTCACCTACACGCCCTTCCACGGGGTGGGCGGCAACTTCAGTCCCCGATCGCTGAGGAACTTCGCCTTCCGAGCCGACTCCATTGTGGAAGTTGAGGAGCAGAAGGCTGCCGACGCCTCCTTCCCCACCGTCGCCTTCCCCAACCCCGAAGAAGGCGCCGCCGTCCTGGTACAGGACAAGTTACCGTGAATGCTCTAATAATTCCCCACCCTCCAATAGGACCCCCTTCATTAGTGGGAGGTTGAAAGGAAATTAGAAATGAAAGGAAAGGAAATGTTGAAACTGTAGGACCACCTACCTTATGCACTCTATTAGTTGTACGTGTACTATAAGGTGTATACTGTATGCATGTTCAACAATCTGTTAGAGTTCTACTACAATCTACTAAAGTTACCTCCATGGCATACGTGAAGGATATCGAGTGCACAATGTACATTTTATATGGTATTGGTACATTTTGTGGCTGTGTACATTGGGCGACTGGAAGAGGGGTTGGATTAGTAACCCCTCGGCCCTCGAATAAACCACCCTCCTGGAAGGAGGTTGAATGAAACGAGCTTCTGGGGGCTTATTAGAGTATTAAAACGATATGTATGTATGTATGTATGTAGGGGACGTGCGCATTGTGTCGCCACCGTCACTGCCTTGTTCAGGAGTGGGCGATGCGCGCCGCGGAGGAAGCTGGCAGCAGGGTGATTCTGGCCAACGACCCGGACGCCGACCGCTTCCAGCTGTGCGAGAAGAGGGCAGCCGACGATGGATGGAGGGTGTTCAGCGGCAACGAGATGGGCGCCCTGCTCGCCTGGTGGCTCTTCCGCTGCTGGAAGCTCGACAACCCCAGCACCGATGGTGGGCGCGCGCGAGGGCACAACGTCTTGCTTCGTCAGAATGTGTTGCGCTCGTTCAGTGGGAAGGGTCTACTTTCTGAACAGCGCCGTGTCGTCGACAATAGTCAAGAGTATGGCCCGAGTGGAGGGCTTCCGCCACGTCGAGACGCTGACCGGCTTCAAGTGGATGGGAAACCAAGCCGCAGAACTCAGACAACAAGGCAATGTAGTGCTCCTCGCGTGGGAGGAGTCCATAGGTACCGTATGACATGGTGCTTGCCTGCCTTTGTGCATACCTCCAGACTGGAGTCTGAAGTGTGTTCTCTCAATCAGGCTACATGTGCGGCGAATCTGTCGACAAGGACGGCGTCATCACCGCAGCCGTCTTCGCCGAAATGGCTTCGTACCTGCATTCGCAGTCGGCCACCTTCGCCAGCCAACTGGACCAAATCTTCCAAACGTTCGTTAGCTGCTGCTAATGTGCTACGGTTTATTGGAACCTTCGCTACAGTGATCGACTCACGAATACCCGACACTCGTTGTGCTTCAGCTACGGGCCTCATCTGAGCCTAAACTCGTACTTCATCCAAGAGGACGGGGAGAAGACCCGCCGCCTTTTCGACAGTCTCCGTTGCTGCGACACGGAAAACGGGGTGAGTTCTTCTGCCTACGTCGACTCGAGATAGAAGTGCGGTCAATGCATGACTTTGCCTCGCTTACAGTACCCCGGCTCCATCGGCGGCCAAGCAGTGGAGTTCGTACGCGATTTGACGGCCGGCTACGATAATAGTCAATCCGACTGCAAGCCGGTTAGTCGCCGTCCTCGTCGCGAGAGATTGTGCTGTACCCGATGCCGTGCAGTAGTAGTTACAGTACCGTACCGTAGCAGTTACAGTGCCGTACTGTGGCAGTTGCAGTGCCGTACTGTAGCAGCTACACTGTCGTACTGTAGCAGTTACAGTGCCCTACTGTAGTACTGTAAGTACTGTAAGTACCGTACTGTAGCAGTTGCAGTACCGTACACTAGCAGTTGCAGTACCGTACAGTAGCAGTTGCAGTACCGTACAGTAGCAGTTGTTGCCGCATGGATTTCTTCAGGTGTTGCCGGTGTCCAGCTCTTCCCAGATGATCACCTTCACTCTGAAGGGCTCCGGAAGTGTGGTGACGCTGCGAGCCAGCGGCACAGAGCCCAAAATCAAGTACTACCTCGAGCTGAAGGCGCCTCCGGGGTGCGCATCCACATATATAATTGGAGTTTATTTCATCCAATCGCTTGCCAATGAATCATTTGCAGTGCGGAAGCGGCGGCGCTACTGGGCGACTTGGATAGGTTGGAACGCGCCACTGTCGACGAGCTGCTGCGCCCAGAAGAGTTCGACCTCAAATGGCGCTCCCTCTCTTGAGAGAGAGAAGAGTGAAAGCAAGCTCCTTTCACCATATTGAAAAACTAGGCTCAAAGATGCGAATGAGGGCTTTAAACTTGGGAACATACCTACGTGAGTAGTACAAGAAACATTACATTTGCCATCTGCAGGTGTCATTCCTTTATTCCGATTCCACAGATTCGTTTGTGTCGGCTCTTTTGATCGCTGTGATATCGTGTCTGTTGTTTCTCATCTTGTCATTTTGCCTTCTGTCTGCTACTATGTCGGCAGTTGGTCGTTGTGCAGCAGCAGCTGGCGAACGTTGTCGTGTCCGTCGAGGCGCGTCAGGTAGAGGGCGCTGCGGCACACGTTCAGGGGCGCCATCTCGAGCGGCAGCCAGCCCATCCGCGCGTCGTAGCACTCGCACAAGTCCGTCGTCGTCTCCCCTGTGCAGTGAAGTGGAGCGCTTCTACATATGTACGGTAGCGGTACAACCGTCTAGGGTCGGAGTGTACCGTCGAAGCCTCCGGCGACGATAATCTTGCCGCCGAGCGTCTCTATTCCGAAGTTGGAGCGCGCCGTCGACATTGGTTCGCAGGACTGCCAGCGGTCCGCGGCGCGCGGGTCCCACCGTTCCATGGAGCGCAGACGGCGCGTGCCGTTGAAGCCACCTTCAACGTCGTAATTAGTGCACGCTTCATGCTTTGGTAGGTGGGCAGCACGCATTGCACTCGCCGACGGCGTAGAGGGCGCCGTCGAGGAAGGTACAGCCGACTCCGCTGCGCTTCTCGGCCATCGTCGCCGTGCTGAGCATCCAGCGGTCCACCTTGGCGTCGTAGCGCTCGGCGGTGCGCCAAATCATGGCGCCGTTAAAGCCGCCGACGACGTAGAACGCCTGGTCGTCGCGACCCGTGGCCGCGTGGGCGTCGCTTCGCTGAAGCAACTCCGCGATACTGCGACGCTAAGCTGGGATCGGAAAGCCTTTGACTGGAGTGGAATTGCTTACCACGGTGAACATAGGGCTGAGCAAGATCCACTGATTCCGATCCGGTCGATAGAGTTCGGCCGATCGCTGCCGTCCGTTGGGATGGCCGTCGTAGCCGCCGGCGCAGACCGGCTGTCCCTCCACCGTCGAGCAGCTGACGTAGCAGCGGGCCGTGTGCATGGGGCCGCGCTCTTCCCATGCCTGGAATCGGTTGCGCAGTGCGTCGTTTCTAGTCTGCTCGAGTGTTGCTTGGATTGCCTTCTTCGTTGCTACATACCTGTCTCCTGCCGGCGATGTCGAACAAACTGGTCTCGTTGAACTGCCGTCTGCCGTCGAACCCTCCCACCAAGAGAAGTCGACTGGTCTCTCCGATCTGGCAGACGGCGTGGTAGGCGGTCGCCGTAGGCGTCGTCACCGAACTCACTTGGTACCAGCGTTTGTCTGAAAGGAGTTGTTTTGAAGTACAAAGTACCTATAAACGTGGGACACCCAAAGGTTGACCCAGACCTTCGGGGTCGTAGGCTTCGACCACTGAAGTGGGCGACGCGTGTGACCATCCTCCAACGGCTAGCAGGATTGAGGGCGGCACACGACGACCTCCCCAAGTGTACTTCAGGTACTCCTTCGTACAGGCGCACAGGCTGCTAATGTTGAAAATAGACGTA
>JASAMZ010008364.1:0-18771 GCA_030248115.1 Linhomoeus sp. GSCO2_2 | reverse complement strand
CATATACCATGGTTTCCCCATATTCCCTGGCGATTACGCGTAGGTAATGAAAGTGTACTAATTCGTGCCTGTTTGGCAAGCTTACCTTTAATCGCTTGACGTTTTCAGCAGCTGGCTAGCGCCCCTGATGCAAGAGGCGGACGGTCTGTCGGAGAGGACGCTGGCGGGCGAGGAGGACGTGGAGCAGCATCTGGCCGCCATCCAGGCAGCTCCAGAGCGCCTTGGGAAGCGGCGCTTCTGATTTGGAAGAGATCCAGAGGGTGTGCGACCAGCTCTCGGGACTGAGCGGCGGCGACGGCTCCGTCAGCGCCGACGTCAACAGTCGACTGCTGGGCGCCAAGCAGCCCTACAATGAACTGCACAAGAAACTAGGTTGGTGGATGTTCTTCTTTGAGAAGAGTCGCCCAGTTTGCGGCCACTGTTGTGTAACTCGTGGAGTGTAAGTTCAACTCGACAAGCAAACACCAGTGCCATGTACCCATACTCCAATCGCAGAGCGTATGGGGCATACACTAGCAGTTACGTACTGTAATGCCGCTTAGGGACGGCCTCGCAAGGTGCCGCAAGCAGGGACGGCTGGCCGACGGGAAGCAGTTCGACCAGCAGCTGGAGGACGCGCTACGCGAGTGGCTGGGTCTTACAAAGGCGCAAACTCAAGGAGATGAAGCCCGCCGTACTCGGCTCGACTCTGAGAAGCTGCAGCAGACGGAGGAGGAGGAATTCGAGGTAGTCTGAGCAGAGCTGCGGCCTTGTGTCAATCTAGACGAACAGAGAGACGCTGTCCGACTGCCTTGCAGCCCCTCTACAACAAGGTGCTCACGGAGGAGGGCGACATCGGTCTTCTGAAGGCCCGCGCGGCCGATCTCTTGAGCGCCGCTGCGCAGACGCCCACTCGGCCTTCGAGTAGCAAGGCTACCAACAAGGCGACCCTTCAAGACGAAGATGGAGAAGCTCTCGTCGCTGTGGGATCCACTTTTGTCGAAGACGAAGGAGCGAGCCTCGAAGCTGGACGAAGCCCTCGCCCTGGAGCGCGAGTGGATCGAGCGCAAGGGGGCCGTGGAAGGGCGGCTGGAGGACGCCGAGCAGAATTTTGACGCCCTGGAGAAGAGCGTCTCGACGTCATCGCCCGACCTGAAGTTGGAGGCCACGGCGGACGCCTTCCCCAAGCGCAAGAAGCAGGTCCAGGAGTGGCAGAAGAAGGAGCTGCCCCGTCTCCAGAGGGAGGTGACCTTGGCGGTCCACGTGGGCAAGGAGCTGGTAAAGGGCGACCGACCGCGATGGCGCGCCCCTACAAGAGGACCTGAGGCGCATTCCCGCAACTTCTTGAAGAGCTGGCGGGGAGAACAAGGCCCGGCGCCTCGACAAGGACGTGGACGGCCGCCTGAAGCTGGTGGACTCCTTCCACTCGAGCCTGGCCGACTTGAGCTCGGCGCTGGACGACTGCCGCCAACGGTCGTCCTCGGACGGCCTGACGAAGGACCAGCTGCAGGCGGTGCTGTCCGACCTCGACTCGGCCGTCCACAGCAAGATGTCGAACGCCAAGAGCGCCGGCGACGCCCTGGCCGACAGTCTCGTCGGAGAAGGCACGGGCGCCACTCTGGCAGACGTGGAGGAGCGCCTGGCCGCTCTCCAGCTGACGGCCGACCAGATGCGAGCGGGCCTGGTGGAGAAGCTGGCCGGAGCTGGAGGGCAGCGAGGCGGAGATGCAGCGCTTCCTCGCCTCCATCGAGGAGCTGCAAGCGGCCGTCCTCGAGGTCGCCGCCGAATTCGACCACGTCGGGCCCACCGGGCGTCGACCTGGACACGCTGCAGTCTCAGCTCGCTAAACTAGGTCAGCATTGGCGATTCCATCGGCCAGTTGGAAGAGAAGGCGCAGACGTCGAGCCGAGACCTGGAAACCTTCACTGGCAGTCCACAGCAGATGAAACAGGCGGAACAGTCGCTCGGAACAAGGTGGAGGCCGGTCTAGTCGAGCTGCAAGAAGACGCTAGCTGGCAAGAAGGCCGAAATCGACTCTGCCAACAGCAAAATCAGCCAGTTCCGCGACGACGTCAACGATGCGATGGATGCGATTGAGGACGCGACTGCTCAGCCTCTCCTGCAGAAGCCCATTACTGGAGACGTCAAAGGTGCGTGAGGGAACGAAAAGAGTTAAGGCTCATATGTGTCTCGCACATTTTAGGTACATCGTTGATTGGAACCCCATATGTACACGCCCCTCCCGATCTTTTTGAATCATGGGAGTCTCGAACGGAGGTGTCGTGAGGGGGTGACTGTACCTCTTGAGTTCAATCTTCCGCTGCGCTGTTGTACGTGCCCGAGCCCCCCCTCCACAGCAAGCTGTGGAAAAGCTGAAGGATGAAACTTGGAGATGCGTTAGCCCAATGTGTTGGCACATCTGACTCCAAATTTCAGCACCCTAGACCCATTCACGCGGCAATGGCAGCACGAAACGTAAAATTGGTCAATTTCTGAAGACGCACTGACTTGTACCCGCCACAACTTGTGCTGTGTCGCAGCTATTTTGATGCGACTTGTACCACTGCGAAGAGGCGAAATGATGCTTTCGAATGCTGTTTGAACGAACAGCATAGCTTGCCGCACGCTCGAGAACGAACGATTCAAATTTGGTTCGCGGGTCGCATCTCGGAGAGCCGCCAGCGGCTCCTGCGGCTGGGACACCTCCTCCACGAGGGCCAGCGTTCGTGACTAATTTTGCGTTTCTAGCTGCCATTGCCGCGTGAATGGGTCTAGGGTGCTGAAATTTGGAGTTGGATGTGTCAACACATTGGGCTAACATGTCTCCAAGTTTCGTCCTTCTAGCTTTCGGGGGGGGGGCGGGCCCGGCCCGTTGGGAGTGACGCGCGGAGGACCGAAAGATGCCGTCGATTTGCCGCTGCTCTTTCAGAGCTGGGCGCTCAACTGGCAGAGCTGAAGAGGGCACGAGACGGTCTGGAACCTTTGTCGGAGCGCGTGGTGGCGGTGCAGTCGGAAGGCCGAGAATTGGGTCGGACGGCGGCGCCGGAAGTGGACAAAACCTGGCTGGAGTCGGAGCAGGACAGGCTGGCCGACGGCTGGCGTCAGCTGCAGTCGCGCCTCTCCGATCGCGCGGGCCTGCTGGAGAAGGCGATTCTGGACGTGGGCAGCTACCGCGATGGCCTCAACGGCCTTCTCAATTGGCTGGACGAGACGGAGGACCTTGTCCGAAGTCAGCGACCGCCCTCGGCCGCCCACGGCTTGGTGAAGGAGCAGCTGGATAAGCAGAAGCTGCTGCAGAAGATGATCGACGACAAGAAGGACTCCGTTGACAGCGTCGTTGCCATGGCGCAGCGATTGGAAGCCGGACTGGGAGACGCCGCCGACGAGGCCGAGAGGCGCCAACTGGGCGCCGACGTGGAGGAGTTGACGAGGAGGTTCGTCGCGCTCTGTCTTCTTTCTCGCGAAGTTCTATCGTCCTAACCACAGGTCGAACTTTGAAGGTACGACGATCTGGTGGCCGACGTCCTCGACCGACGCGATCGGCTCCAGCAGGCGGCCGAGTTGACCAAGCACTGGCAGGAGTCGGCGGGTCCTTTGTCGAGCTGGCTGGACTCCGCCGACGGCCGTCTTCAGAAACTGGGCGCCGTCCAAACGGACGAGGAGAAGCTGAAGGAGCAGATGGCCGAGCAAGAGGTGAGGGAAGAAGGAGAAGGTTGTTTAGCGTGCCGGCAGCATCGACGACACGACGGCTAATTGCAGGCACTACAAGAGGAGATCGACTCGAAGCGTCCTCAGTTCGACTTCCTCTACGAAATCTGTCCTCAACTCTGCCAGCTCGTGTCCGAGGAGGATGGCGACGCGCTTCAGAAGCAACTGGACGAGCTCGCCTCCAGGTAGCAGCGCGTCATTGTACAACCGAATTTGGCGTAGACATCACCGCCGTTTTGATGACACTACTCGACCTTATTCCCTAGTCCATTAGGAATTTCTCACGTCCAACAGGTACGATCGTCTGGGGACGTCGTCGCAGGCAGTTTCCCACCTTCTGGAGGAGGTGGCGCAGGGCATCGCCAGCTTCTTCGACAACACGGAGGCGCTTGCGCACTGGCTGGACGAAGCGGAGGGAAAGTTGGCGCAGTTTGAGCCCATCTCCATCTACCCAGACCAGCTGAAGGAGCAGACCAACGGACTCATTGTGAGCGAGCGACTAGAGTTGCTGCCTCTAGCGTACAATGTAGATTCTTTGAACCATAAAGTGAACGCGGCGAAGTAAGTCCACGCCGAGAATATCATTTCTCATATCGACATGGCGCTCTTCTATTCCAGGGTCTGGCGGAGGAAGTGTCGGAGCAGCAGTCGAAGGTGGCCGCTTTGGTGGAAGAAGGCCGAGAGCTGTGCAAGTACACCAACGGCGACGAAAGGACGGCGCTGCAAGGGAAGCTCGAGGGCTTCCGCGACCGCTACACGGAGCTGAGCAAGAAGACGGACGCGAAGCTGGCCACCGTGGAAGAAGCCATTCCCCTGTCGGAGAGCTTCCACGAGGGCAGCGAGCGCATCTCCCAGTGGCTGGCCGCCGTGGAGGAGGACTTGGATCACTTCGACGACGCCAACATCGAGCAGCAGCTTCTGCTCATACAGGTGCGCCCTTACGTGTAACCACCAACGCCCCACCCCCCCCCCCCCCCTCTCGTGTGCCCCGTTAACAAACCCCTAACAACTGCGTAAAATGTCGCGTACTGTCTAAAATGTCAAGTGTTGCCTTCGTAGAGTACAAACTTCGTAGGCTTGCACATCTACGCAAAAACTGTGCCATCATTGGTGCATTATGGCAAGATTTTGTACCGAGGCTGAAGTTGATGGGACTGTCGCTTCCATTGCATACCTCCTTTGCTTTAGAACATGGAAGAGGATACGAAGCGCTTCCGTCCCGATGTCGACGAGGTGACGGCCTTCGGAGGCCGATTGGCGCAGCTGTCGCCCGGGAAGGCGCCGTCGTTCTGCAAGAGATGTCCAACGAACTGAATCAGCGCTTCAAAGCCGTCTGCGACGAGGTGCAGCGCCGAGCGGAGCGACTGGACATGACCAAGAAACGCTCGATGGAGGTACGACATTCATTCATTGTTTCTTAATTGAATTAGAGGTCTATGGGTCTCTTTTCCGATAGACTTGCACGGGCGTTCCTGAATGGTTGGACGCCAACTTGCGTATAGCAACGCCGTTTGCGCGCACTTGTAGGCGCTGTTTTTGTCCGATTTGGTCGACGTTTCATTACAAGCTATGGCACTCTTGTAGGCACCGAGTGAAAGTTTCGCAGCGATCATTCGTGCTCCCCAATACATTTACTTCTGACGAGTTGCAACTTCAACCGCTCAACAGGTTCTGGGCGATCTGGATGAGTTGGCCGACTGGTTCAAAGAAATCAGGGAGCGAATGGAGGCGTTGGGCGGATCCGCCGCAGATCCTTCCACAGTGCGCGGCCAGCTGAAGGAGCAGCGCCTCATCAACGACGACGTCGGCAGTCAGAAGGGGAGACTGCGCGAGCTGAGCGCCGCCGCCAAGAAGCTGCTGCGCGACTTCAGTCAGATCGGCAGCGGCGACGACGGCGGAGCACTCAGCGACAAGATCGAGGTAAACGCTACAAATCCTAAGCGCTAGCAAGCTAAGAAGTGATTAATGATTATATACCATACTTGTCCAGCCTAAAGGCTCTTTGCGCTATGGCGCTCTTACAATCATATTGGGCATCGAACAGCACAGGATACGGTATTAGCAGATTCTCGTTTGTAGACGACCAGCGCCCTGGCGGAGGCGGCGGCGCAGCAGAGTCATGACCGCCTGTCGCTGCTGGAGGAGGCGCTTCCTTTGGCCCTCCACTTCGGCGAGTCGAACTCCGAGCTCTCTGATTGGCTGTCGGCGATGGAGAACGAGTTGGAGAACTGCCCCTCCGTCATTCCGGGACTTCAGGCCGACCAACTGAAGAAGCAGCAGGCTCACAACAACGTGCGTTCGGTTGATTCGTAGCACTGCGTGTGTATTCCGTCTGTAGTCTGCGTTGTGCCCACTTCTACGTAGTCTTCCACGCTTCAAAGCAGGCTGGATCCGTTCTGCATAATATTATTTGTCGGAACTTGTCAGAAACGCCCTACAGTATCCCCTCGCAAAATCTGCAGATGAGAGCAGTATAGAAATCAATGTGATTACCGTAAAGCGCCGAATAGAGGTGCACGTCCAAATAGTGGTGCATGGTAGAGCAAGGTTGAATTAATAGTGGTGCGCACCACTATTCGGGGGTTTACGGTAGGTAGCCAAATGAGTAGCCAAAAAGTTTTGCTATAATGGCTGCAGTATTGTCTCTAATGTGTCCTCTGCTTACAGGAGCTGAGTGAGGCGATCAGCAGTCACCGTCCAATGGTCGAGAAGTTGGAGAAGACCGGTGTGGCGCTGGCCTCCCTCTGTCGGCCTGACGACGCCGAGCTCGTCAAGGAAGCACTGGAGATGGCGCTGGCGCGCTACGCGCTTCTGCGCGACAGCTGCGCCGCCAGGGGCGCCGCTCTCGACGCGGCCATCGACGAGTCTGCGCAGTTCACCGACCGCCTGGATATGATGTTGGCCAACCTGGATCGGGCGGCCGACCAAGTGCGCCATCCCGACCCCGTCGCAGCGCATCCCGACAGGATTCGTCACCAGATCGAGAACAACTGCCAGCTGGTGGAGCAACTGGAGCAGAAGGCGGCCGCCTTTGAAGCTGTGAAAGCGGCGGCGGACGAGATTCTGGCCAAGACGCACGGGGACGACCCCGCCGTGAAGGAGATCGCCTCCAAGATCGGTACCCTGGACACCCTCTGGGAAGAGATCCAGGCGGGAACGGAGGCTCGCGGGCGCAGCCTGGCCGACACCCTGCGCATCGCCGAGAGGTTCTGGGACGAGCTGGAGAAGTGCCGCGAGGCGCTGGTCGTCCTCAAGGACCGCATCGAGTCCAGCGAAGCGCCCGCCTGCGAACCCGAAGCCGTGCAGCTGCAGCAGTCGGAGCTGGCCGGCATTGAGCAGGACCTGAAGGCGGTGGCCGCCCCACTGGTCGACTCTGTGAAGAGCGCCGGCGAGGAGCTGCTGCGGCTCGTGGGCGAGGAGGAGAAGCCGGAGGTGGAGCAGGAGTTGCAGAAGATCGACTCCAGTTGGGCCAACGTCACGGAGCTTTTCCACCAGCGGCATAGCGACCTCTTGGTTGCCATGGAGAGAGCCATGAACTACCACGACATGCTGCGCCAGCTGCTGGATTGGCTCACGGGCGCAGAAGAGACGGTGGCCGGCTTCCCGCCCCTCTCGACCGTCAGCCTGGACGAGATCCGCGACGAGATGGACCGAATCGACCGCTTCCGCAAGGAGTTCGACGAGCGCGCCGTGGAGAAGGAGCAGTTGAACCAGCAGTGCGACGAGATGTGCGAGAAGGCCAGCGCCCAACAAGCCAACGCCGTACGGCAGCCTCTGCAGGACCTCAATCGCCGCTGGAAACGGCTTTCGGCAGCGTTGGCCGATCGCCAGCAGAAGCTGGAGAGAGCTTTGTTGGAAGTGGGACACTTCCAGCAAGCGTACGACCAACTCGCTAGCTGGATAGGCAAGAGCGAGAACACCCTGGAGGGCATCAAGCCGGCGCCGGGGGACATTCGGCAGGCGGAGATCGAGCTGGCCAAACACCAGGTGCTGAGCAACGACGTGGCCGCTCACCAGCCCTCCTTTGACACGGTCATGTCCGCGGGAAGGCGCATGCTGGCCGACGAGCGCTGCGAGGCCCCAGAGCAGCTTCGCGCCCAGATGGACGGCCTGGATGAGAAGTGGAAGCGCCTGCTGAAGGGCCTGGCCGACAAGCGCGAGGAGCTGGAGCGCTGCAAGGCCGAGGCGGAGTCCTTCGACGGGAAGATCGATCGCTGGCTGGCCTGGCTCTCCGACGTCGATGCCGTGGTGTCGAGCGCCAAGCCCACGGGCGGCTTGCCCGAGACGGCCAAGCAGCAGCTGGACGACTTCGTCGAGGTCGAGAACCAGATCGAGCGCAGTCGCTACGAACTGGAGGACGCCATCGCCACTGGAGAGGCCTACCTGCGCGACTACCCCGAGACGGCCAACATGGGAATGGCCAGCCAACTGAATAGTCTCAAGCAAAAGTGGGACCATCTGAAGACGAAGGCGGTTGACAGAAAGGTGAAGGGATTGTCGAGTGTGCTTAGTTTGAACATTCTCACTTGCGTCACACGTTTCAGAAGAAGCTGGAGATCGCGCTGGAGAACGCCGAGCGCTTCCACGAGGCGATCACCGCCTTCAACGACTGGCTGGCGCAGACAGAGCACACGCTGAGCACGGCGCCGGCTGTTTCGCGACTGCTCGAGAACCTGGCCGGACAACTGGAGACGCACAAGGTTCGTCGATCTGTCAAACCCATGGTATCTGCTTATATCCTACTGTGTACTCCAACCTTCCAGATTCTCCAAGACGACGTGGCGCAGCATCGAGACATCTTCGCGGGCATCCAGGCGGACGGCACCAAGTTGCACCACTACAGCGACCCGCGCGACCGGATCCCAATAAAAAATCTGCTTGTTACCACCAAGAATCGCTTCGACAAAGTCATTTCCCGGACGGCTGACCGCACGAAGCAATTGGACGTCGGCTACATCGAGGCGAAAGACGTGGGTGTTTTTGCGGTCATTGTAATCATCCATCGGGTATCTAGGAACGTAGTACTACCTAGCGTAGAACATTACACTGGTGTGGCTCGCTGTATACAAAGTTTTGTACTGTGATTTCATCTCCTTCAGTTCTACGAGCCTTGGAAGGAGCTTTGCGATTGGCTGGACGACAGTCTCGACTGGCTGGAGGAGCAGAAGAAGGAGCCGCCGGCCGGAAACGCCGCCAAGATCAAGGAGCAGCTGGAGCGCCACAAGGTGCGTGGCATATCAAGTAGAGCACCAATATTGGCCTGTTATGTGTGAAAGTATGTGCAGTAGTGACCGTAATCCTTAGCTAAAGGTATCCACGGAGCATCTGACTTCATTCCATAATCATATATGTATGCGTACCTACACGGTTGCAGGAGTTCCAGTCGTCGCTGGCGTCGCAGCAGCCAAAGTACGACGCGACGCAGCGCCAGGGCAAGCTTGTGAAGGACCACGCTCCCAAGGGCGAGGAGCAGGCTACCCTCGATCACATGGCGAAGCAACTACGGGACAAGTGGACGGCGGCCAGCGTCGGCGCAGTGGAGCGCCAGCGAGCGCTGGAGGACGCGCTGCTGCTCAGCGGCCAGTTCAAGGACGCGCTTGGGTCGCTAACTTCGTGGCTAGACGGCGCCATCGACCAGCTCTATGGGGCGCAGTCTGTGCGCGGCGACCTGGACACGGTGACCAACCTCATGGACCAGCACAAGGCCTTCGAGACGGAGATGACGGCCAGAGGCGCCAACCTGGACACTCTGCGCAAGACGGCCGCCGACCTTCAGAAGCAGGCGGCCGGCGGCGACGGCGACTTCGAGGTGCAGGAGCAGCTGTCGGAGCTGGAGGACAAGTGGGAGAAGGTCCAGGAGCTGGCCAACGAGAAGGCTGACCGCCTGGCGGAAGCATGGAAGGAGGTAAGGAGCGATAAGATTGCGGCTCTTTGAGCTCAAGTTGAGTACTCATGTGGTCACTTGATGGGGTGACGCTTATTATGCTCACGAGTAGCGCGAGGGTCGGTCTTCAGGCCGACGAGTTCCACACGGCGGCGCATTCCCTTCTCGAGTGGGTATCAGACGTGGAGATGCAGCTGAAGGCGACTAACACCGCCTCCGACAGCCAGGAAGACCTGGACAAGCAGCTAAGCAAGCTCGATGTGCGTTTGCGGTGGTAGTCGCTCATCGTCGCCTATAGATCCTAGTGCACACTATCTACCAATGCAGGCAATCTGCTCCCAACTGGAAGCCAAGGAGCCCACTCTCTCCTCCGCCCTGGAGCTTGGGAAGTCCATCCAATCGGACTGTCATCCCAAAGCCGTCACCCCACTCAAGCACTGGCTGGCCATTCTGCAAGCGCGCTGGGACGAGGTCGCCTCCTGGGCGCAGCAACGACGCGACCGCTGCTCCGAGCAACTGGATGCTTCCAAGGAGAAGGACCTGAAAATCGACGAGCTTCTGGAGTGGGTGGGAGTGAAGGAGACGCAGCTGGCGCAGAACGCTTCCGCGAGCGCACCCGAAGAGTTGGACGCCGCCGAGACGTGAGTTCGCAGAGTGCTGTATTGCAATTGAAGCGACAGTAGCCCAATCAGAGGATTATTCCAGGCTGTATCGCGAGCACGAACAGTTTGAGCAAGAGCTGAGGTCGAGACAGGCCGACGTCGACGAAGCTACCAAAGGGAAGCGAGTGGACGACGGCGCCGCCGCCGAGGCAGGAAGCAAGGGCGCCGCCCGTCGCCAGAAGCCGTGCGTAAATCAAGGCTTTCTGAGTTACCGTAAGCTTCCCAGTAGTCTTACGCGTATCACCCGTGAGTTAGAATTGTGGCAGAGCATCTCTAATTTTGTCAGAGTCGGAAGGGTGGACGCTCATTGCAATCTTTCCATGGGGGCGCTTTTTGCTGAAACGGTATCGGTTCTTTGATCGCACTCTTCACTTCCAGCGCCCAGAAGCCCATTCGCCATCCGAAGGCGCAGCAGCTGTCGGATCGCTGGCGTCAGCTCTGGTTGGAGTCTCTGGACTACAAGCGGAGGCTGGAGGACCTTCTGGCCTATCTGCGCGAGCTGAAACGACTCGAGAACTTCAGCTTTGACGAGTGGCGACAGCGGTTGGCCCCCTGCACCTGGAATGAACGCGCTTCGAAGACGCGAGTGCGCACGCTTCTCCTTGCGCTTCAGCTACGTGGACTTCATCGATAGCAAGAAGTCAAGAGCCATGGATCTCTTCCGGAGGCAGGACCGCGACGGCGACGGCAAAGTCACTCGCGACGAATTCGTCAATGGAATATTGGCCTCCAGTGAGAGAGAGCGCAAGCGTCTATTGAAGTTTGTATAGGCGACACAATCAGTGGCGCTTCCTTCCAGAGTTTCCGACCACTCGTCTGGAGCTGATGAAGGTGGCCGACATGTTCGACAAGGGCGACGGCCTCATCGACTACAAGGAGTTCATCGCAGCGCTCAAGTTCGGAGACAAGCCGGTGAGTAATGATGGCGACGACGACCACAACGACAGCCACAATGACGACGACGAGGACGACGATGACCACAACGACTACGACCACAACGACGGCGACGACGACGATTGTCTTTTGACTATATTGACACCTTGACTCCTTCCCTTCCCCTCCTTTGCAGCAGCGGGCGCCGACGACGGATCGCGAGAAGATCAACGATGAGATCAGTCGGCAAGAGCGCGTCTGCAACTGCGACAACCGCTACGAGATCCGAGAGATCGGCGAGGGCAAGTACAGGGTGGGTACTGCGTGTAGCGTGGATCTAATTTGAATTATGAATGCGTATTGTAATCTCATTGGCAGTTCGGCGACGCGCAGAAGATCCGTCTGGTGCGCATCCTGCGCTCCACTGTGATGGTGCGCGTGGGCGGCGGCTGGGAAGCCCTGGACGAATTTCTCATCAAGCACGACCCCTGCAGAGGTACAGTGGAAGTGACGTGACGCGCTCTGTATTTGAGTACGCGCACAATTCACAATTGCTCAATGTGGTTGGGAAAGAATGGCGCGCATTCGCGACGGAAGGGAGGCTTTCAGTCTTCCCCGTCAATCCGCCGCTTCCCTTCAACCTGCCGGAGCTGATAGCGACTGGTCTAGCACCGGAACTCTCTTTGGACAACGCGCGTCGCTCGCACGTCACCTCCTTTGGAGGCAGCGACCGCGGCTTGATTCCTCGCCAAATTACGTCGTCGGCGTCTCCTCCGCCGCCGAAGCGCAGGAAGCGCCCTCAACGAATGTCGCGCTTGGGAAGGGGGTGGAGCTTCTGAACAGAAGCTTCTGAAGGTCTCTCGTCGTCGTCGCTTCGTGCGCGCTCGCTGGCTTCCTTGAGAACTCTAGCCGTCCTCTAGCTGTAGTTCAGTTTTGGATGGCCTTCGCTACGGCTTACTGTTGTTCTCTGGCCGTCCGGCGGCTTACTGTGGCGTGTGGATACTGTACCTACGTATTGACAACCTTTGACCATCGCCTCCTTTCAGCGAAGGGGCGCACTAACGTGGAGCTGAGGGAGCGCTTCGTTCTTCCGGAGGGCGCCACGCAAAAGGTGCACGCGTTCGAGTTCCGCCGACCCTCGGCGCCAGCCGTCGTCAATGGTCTCTCCACTCCCGGAGGCACACCTGGCCACAGTCAGCATCAGCAGCAGCACTTCCCCGCTAGCGGACCCATTTCAAAGGTAGATCGTGGTCAACTAAAGAACCGTCTTCGCGCTACAATAATCCTCGCATCCTCTTTCACAGATTCGCGAGAAGACGGAGCGCAGCACCCCAATGTCCTCGTCATCATCGCCGGCGCCCCGTCGCGCCTCTGCGCTGGCGGCAATGGCCATGCTTACGCCGGACTCGGAAGTGTCCATTCTGACGGCCGGCAGCGACGCCGGCTCTTCTGGAGGTGGAAGGCGCCCTTCGGCCTCCTCGCGCCAGTCGTCCCGGGCCAATACCCCAGCGGGGGGTCTCAGCAGCGGCCGACCTTCCCCTTCGCCTCTGCTGCGGCCGCCCTCGCGCGCCGACTCGGAAGGCCCCGGCGGCGATCGGCCGCGCACTCCCACGCGCATTCCCTCGCTCCGAGGACGCAAGGGACAGCCCAGGCCCTCCTGGAGATGATACGAAGCTCTATGGATTAGACGCAGTGGCGCAGGCGTGCAACTACCGATTTGGGTCGTGCAAAGAGTTCTTTCCCACCATGGACATTCTTTACTTAATCTGTCGACACGGGCGCCGCGGATGGAGTTCTCTCTTGCTGTTTGTTGCCTGCCGTCGTGGTGCGCCTTTGCCGGACGAAGAAGAAGCGTGTTCCCCCGTCTTTTGGCCGCTCAATTGTTACCTTGGCTTTCTATTGAGTGCCTGCCGTTTGCTCCCCCAAAGCGCGCGAAGGGACGAAAGACAACGCGATTGTGTATGTCGCTGCTGTTACTGCGCTGCGAAGTGATTGCCTCGAATTCTGTCGAGAACGACGCCGACGACTTCCCGTCTCTTCTCTCTCTCTTCCACCGTCACTTATCTTTGCAACTGAGCTCCGTATGCATTCGTGATATATGTAGAACCGCGGCGCGACTTGTTCGATTTATGGTTGTTAGAGTACCTGTGAGCAAGTACCATACACCTGCCCATACTGTAGTAGTTCCGTTGCGTTCATAGGGTGACCGAATTCGCAAATATATGGCCTCTTATGTTGCTTGGCGCGCGCGTACATACGTATTTCGAAAGCGAACTTCGGTGACGACGAATTGCTCTGTGTATTGCTGCGCTGTCCGCTCGAATTTCGTGCCAAGCTATCGTCCACCCGCCTCCCCGCGTAGGGCGTGAGTGCGTAGAGTTCTTAGAGGCTGTCGCTTTTGACCTTTTCGTTCGAGGTTGTTGAGAGTTGGTAGGCGCGTCGTGCCTTCTAGCGTAACGTTCGTTCGCGCGGTTCCTTTCTTCTTCTTCGAAGGTACTGTAGCTGCGTTGCCGGCCATTGGGCGCGCCTGAAGTATTCGTCGCACTGCATCGTACGTATATCGTTTCGACAGGAAATCGCGTTTGGATCTGGGATTACATCACGACACAAGACAGACTAGCCGATAAGCCGAATGAATGATGTCTTCGTGAAACAACTGGAATGACTAGCTCATTGCTTCCAGTGTGCCCTGTCCTGATCAAACTGCAATGAACTGCAATTTGCACGAGGGAATTCAGATGCTACGGTGGTTGGTGTTTAGCGTTAGGTAGGTTACTCCCGTATGACGACGACGCGCTCTCCTTCGACACAAGTCGTTAACGTATTCCAAATACCGAGAACTTCTGTCGTCCTACTATACTGAGGCTGCAATTGCCGTATGCTCTAAACGCTAACATCGATAATCATACTAAGGTCTCAGTAAGAGGAAATAGGTAACTTGTGAAGAAGCTTGAAGAGCAATAGAAGAAGAAGGCAAGTATGGCAGAGCTGCGGAGGAAGGAGAGACGCCGACTGTACTTCGGCGCCGAGGCGACGAGCATCGGGTTCTCGATGGACGACTACGGCAAGGTTACCGACATCACACGTGGTGGGCCGGCGAGCACGGTGCTACAAGTGGGCGACGTTGTGCACGAGATGGGCGACGACCGGCCATCGAACGCCGGAGAGCTGGCCTCCGCCACAACGCGCGTCCTGCAGAGGACGCCATGCGCAATCGACGTCGTCTACAGCCGCCTGCTGCTGCCACCGCCCGACTGCCTCACTCGCCACCACAGACCGGGCTACGACGCCTTCCAGGCCGCCATCGACTGTCGACGTGGTCGGAGAATCGGATTCGGCATTCGAGGAAGAGGAAACGCCGTGGTTGTCTCGAGAGTGGATCAAGGAACGGCGGCGGCTGATACGCTCAAGGTGGGCGACGCCATCGCCGCCGTCGACGACGATCCAGTCGCCAGTCGTAACGAAGTGGCCCGCATCGTGCCCCAAAGGATCGAGAAGTATGAGCGCGTGGTCCTAACCTGCCTTCGGCCAAACTGTTCGGCAGCCTGGAGGGCCACAGAGGAAGTTCTCAAGTCGAGAAGCGGCAATACGAGATCGGAACCGGAAACACAGCCCGCAGCCGAGGAACTGAGCGGTCGTCAAGCCAGCAAGAAGCCATCCTGACAACTACTGCAACGGCGGCAGGCCGAGGTGTGCAGCGGGCCCGGCAACGACGAGTGCCGCCGCTGGGACGGATCCTGGCCGTGCCGTCGACCGCCCAATGACACAAAATCAGCCAACTCGTCTGAAGGAAAGAACAGCAATCAATCGTGCATCCTGAATGACATCGAGATCCCGACCCGCACGAAGAAGGCCGCCTGCTACTGCAAGGGCTTCAGCTGCAACAACGATGCACTGGATACGGCAGTCAGCGACTACTTCAAATACGCCAGAACCACGACGACCACCACGACAACGACCACGACTACGACCACGACGACGACAACTACCACCACGACGACGACCACCACAACCACCACCACTACTACCACAACCACCACCTCGACAACTACCTCGACCACCACTCCCACTAAGCCAGCTGCGCCGACCAGCTCCTCACCAGAGACAGGGGCACCGACCGCCGATGGCCAACCGCCCAGAAGCTCTTCCGTCCAGCAGGCGACGACCGTTGACAGACAAAGCGATTCGACAACCAGCCGAGACGAAGAGGATGCTCCCGACAGCTCCAGTGCCACTAGCGACTCCGAAGGCGAGAACCCTTCCCCACCGGCGACGGAGTCAACGACCGTCGAGAGCCAACCGCCCAGAAGCTATACCGTCCTGCAGACGCAGACGACCACTACGGGCGCTGCGCAAAACAAGTCGGTCAGTGGCGGCGGCCCAGACGACGGGTGGGGTCCTGGCGGCAACACCACCAACGTCACCAGCGAGACAAGCACTACCACTCCCGAGGAATGCGGCTTCGTCGTGAAGCTGGCAATATGCGGCTGCAGCTCAAAGCTCTGCTTCATCTTCTGGGGCGTCCTCCTGCTGCTAGTGATCCTCGTCGTCGTCGTCTTCATCGGCCTTCGCAGGAAGAAGAAGAAGCAGAAGCTGGAAGAGGAAGCCGAGCAGAAGAAGAAAGAGGAAGAAGCAATGGCCGCCCAGGCAGCCGAAAAAGCGGCGGCGGCGACGGAAGCGGCCGGCGGAGAGCAGGCAGCAGAAGAGGAAGACAAGAGCAGTAAGAAGTCGGAATCGTCGGACGACAGCGACGACAGCACCGAAGACGACGACGAGGAGACGGAGGACTCGCAATCGATCTCCAGCCAGCAGTCCAAGCCGTCTTTCGACTCATCTACCTGACTAGCGGCATCGCCGGCATAGGAGGAAGGAAGAAGTTAGCAGCAACGCCAGTGATTTCCGCGATTCAATGACCTGGTTCACCAGTCACGTGTTTCTCGGTCGTGAACGACGCCACACAGTGCATTTGCCACGAATGCCCCCACGCGCCACTGGTAGAGTAGGTATACGGTAGCAGTTTGCAACCGATGCGCCATCTTATGTAGTTGGAATCCAGTCCTTCGAGCGCAGGACATGACTGGACGACGCTCTCGTCGATTTGAAATCCACAGCGCGACACGATGCGGAAAAATTCCACTTCCTGATTAGAGCTCACTTCTCGACTGTGATGTGAAGCTCTCGTTGATGGATGGCGTGTTTATTTGCGGTCACAGATTGATTACCAATACATCATAACGCGCTCTTTCAACTTGTAATTCGTGGTGCTAGTCGAGTGTATTGGTTGCGCCCAGCAGATGCGAACAGTGACGACGTATGTATGCATGTTCGAACAGAGCGACCTAGTCGCGCCAAACTGAGCGCTTGACGGCGCACCGAAACTGTTAGCGCCCACAGCATAGCGCGCGCGTCCACTTGTCCCGCTGCTGCTTGGCCATGGTCGAGGGTAGCCTGATCCTCGCCCTTGGGAGCGTGGTCCTTCACAAGCTTGCCCTGGCGCTGCGTCGAGTCGTACTTTGGCTGCTGCGACGCCAGCGAAGACTGGAACTCCTGCAACCGTGCGCTCGCGACGTATGGAATACAGCACGCTTTGGTAAGAAATACGGTAGCTATTGTACTTTCACATCGAATAGGCAGCTCTTGATACTCTACGGGGTTTTTCGAAACTCCAGCCCCCCCCCCCCTCCACAGCACGCTGTAGGAAGGCTATAAAGGTGAAACTTGGAGATATGTAAGCCCAATGTGTTGACACCTCTGACACCAAATTTCAGCGTCCTAGACACATTCATACGAAAGTGCAGGCTCGATACGCAAAATTGATCCTTTTTGGCACTCCGACCCCAAAGGGGGCTATAGTGAAGCTGCTACCGATCAAAATTTTCGACATTCAATACTGACATTCAGCTTATTATCATTTCTGCCATACTTGATCTCCGCCTGTCTAAAGGCTGCTTGTATATTGCAGTCGAAGTTTCTGCTTGTCAATACTGACATTCAGCTTATTATCATTTCTGCCGTACTTGATCGCCGCCTGTCTAAAGGCTGCTTGTATATTGCAGTCGCAGTTTCTGCTTGTCAATACTGACATTTCAGCCCATTATCATTTCTGCCATACTTGATCTCCGCCTGTCTAAAGGCTGCTTGTATATTGCAGTCGAAGTTTCTGCTTGTCAATACTGACATTCAGCTTATTATCATTTCTGCCATACTTGATCTCCGCCTGTTTAAAGGCTGCTTGTATATTGCAGTCGAAGTTTCTGCTTGTCAATACTGACATTCAGCTTATTATCATTTCTGCCATACTTGATCGCCGCCTGTCTAAAGGCTGCTTGTATATTGCAGTCGCAGTTTCTGCTTGTCAATACTGACATTTCAGCCCATTATCATTTCTGCCATACTTGATCTCCGCCTGTCTAAAGGCTGCTTGTATATTGCGGTCGAAGTTTCTGCTTGTCAATACTGACATTCAGCTTATTATCATTTCTGCCGTACTTGATCGCCGCCTGTCTAAAGGCTGCTTGTATATTGCAGTCGCAGTTCCTGCTTGTCAATACTGACATTCAGCTTATTATCATTTCTGCCGTACTTGATCGCCGCCTGTCTAAAGGCTGCTTGTATATTGCAGTCGCAGTTTCTGCTTGTCAATACTGACATTCAGCTTATTATCATTTCTGCCATACTTGATCTCCGCCTGTATAAAGGCTGCTTGTATATTGCAGTCGAAGTTTCTGCTTGTCAATACTGACATTCGGCTTATTATCATTTCTGCCGTACTTGATCGCCGCCTGTCTAAAGGCTGCTTGTATATTGCAGTCGCAGTTTCTGCTTGTCAATACTGACATTCAGCTTATTATCATTTCTGCCATACTTGATCTCCGCCTGTCTAAAGGCTGCTTGTATATTGCAGTCGAAGTTTCTGCTTGTCAATACTGACATTCAGCTTATTATCATTTCTGCCGTACTTGATCGCCGCCTGTCTAAAGGCTGCTTGTATATTGCAGTCGCAGTTTCTGCTTGTCAATACTGACATTTCAGCCCATTATCATTTCTGCCATACTTGATCTCTGCCTGTCTAAAGGCTGCTTGTATATTGCAGTCGAAGTTTCTGCTTGTCAATACTGACATTCAGCTTATTATCATTTCTGCCGTACTTGATCGCCGCCTGTCTAAAGGCTGCTTGTATATTGCAGTCGCAGTTTCTGCTTGTCAATACTGACATTCAGCTTATTATCATTTCTGCCGTACTTGATCGCCGCCTGTCTAAAGGCTGCTTGTATATTGCAGTCGCAGTTTCTGCTTGTCAATACTGACATTCAGCTTATTATCATTTCTGCCATACTTGATCTCCGCCTGTCTAAAGGCTGCTTGTATATTGCAGTCGAAGTTTCTGCTTGTCAATACTGACATTCAGCTTATTACAATTTCTGCCATACTTGATCGCCGCCTGTCTAAAGGCTGCTTGTATATTGCAGTCACTTGTCAATACTGACAATCAGCTTATTATCATTTCTGCCATACTTGATCTCCGCCTGTATAAAGGCTGCTTGTATATTGCAGTCGAAGTTTCTGCTTGTCAATACTGACATTTGGCTTATTATCATTTCTGCCGTACTTGATCGCCGCCTGTCTAAAGGCTGCTTGTATATTGCAGTCGCAGTTTCTGCTTGT
>JASAMZ010008361.1:0-10450 GCA_030248115.1 Linhomoeus sp. GSCO2_2 | reverse complement strand
GTGGTAAGGTGGTGGTTGGCGCGTCACTGTCACTGTCGTGCTCGTCATTTCGTCGTCACACGCTTCAGTGGCTGCTCGTTGATTATTCGGCTCCCTGCACTCGACCCACCAACTACTTGGCTGGCAGCGCGACACCGCGTTTACAAAACTTCGTGCGAAAAATATTTATGTATGATTCGCCGGTATGTGCGTTACTAAATGCCAACCATAATTATAGATTAGGGAAAGCGCTAGTGGTACAACAGAAAAAGCAATTGGTACTAGCGGATGTAATTACCTAGCTAAGCGGCACGCTGAAGCCTAGACTTGTTGTCCGTTTCGCCTAAATTTCACTTACTTCTTGCTAGAACAACCGTAACTATTGCAGCAAGCGCAGTGTTGTACTCTCTTCGCAGTTTAGCATTTGCAAGCGTCTCATTATTTTTGGCGGAAAAGCGGCCAAATTCAAACTGGCTCCGTTTATACTGGGCGATGGACAGTGTCCGGCTATCTCCGCATTGTTTAGCGTGCATCTTGAGGAAGTATTTGTTGAATTGTCGGCTTATATCGAGTGGCAGACCTTGAATTCAGCCTTTATCTCACTCGCGATTGCAATAGGTCAATAGGCGTCACGCACGCGGCTTTAAATCTTCTGAGATCACGCGTCAAAAGTATGCCGATTAGCTATCACTGAGCGTCGCTTTGCACGTATCGGCTGTCAAACTGCCACAGCCGAGTTTACTACGTTACGTTGTTTTGTTTTGCCCCAATTTCTGCTGCTAGAGTGAGAGAACATAACCAAGAGTTTATGCCACTTTGGGAGTGGTAGCTGCAATCCATAAAGTGTGTGCATTCCTACTCTCCTACCTTCTTATGCGTCTGTCCGTCTGTCTGTCTCGAGGCGTAGTGTCAGCTGCTACTCTGAGCGTCATATCTTTTGGCGTTTGTGCCTGGTTGTAACCCATCCGTCTATCGGATGGGTGAGTGAGGTACAGACTGCAAAGATGCCAAGTGCCGGTGTGTCTTGCTTTTACGGCTTACTCACTGGCGAACAGTTGCCGTTTGGTTTAGGGTGCGTACCTGCGATAGACACTTTGTGATACTGCTCAGCTAGTGGACAAACTGCATTGCGCTAGAGTAGAAACATGGGTGCAGGCGGGGGAGTGGACAGTGGAGCCCCCCCCCCCCCCCCTCCCTGCCGGCTATGGCCCTCATGAAATTTTGCCTGAGACCCTCCCCCCTCCCCATGAACGCCAAACCCCTGCCCACTCCATGTTACTTTTCCACTCCTTCACTCCACCTTCCATTCCCACTCTATATAATACTCCACCCTCCTCCACTTCACTTCTGCTTTACCCTCAATCCACTCTATTTCACTCCACTCCCACTCTACTCCACTCCACTGCACTCCCACTGCATCCACTCATAACTTTCTACTCCCACTCCACTCTCACTCCACTCTATTCCCCTCACTTTCAGACTCAATCTCCACTCTTCCCCTTCCCTCCCTCCCCTCTACCCACCCTCTGAAGCAATGCACCACATTCCCATAGTACCCCCCGCTGCACTTGCAGCAGTGACCCACCTCAAAGTCCTCCCACAGCCCCCCTCTCGTGACAGGGCCGCCTGTTGTGCTGTCGTTCGTATTGGGCGCACGTCTCAGGGGGGTGGGGCCTTCTCAGAGGGGGTGCCGCCACGGGGGGCTCTAGGGTTGGGGTTGGGAGAGCGCGTTGCCTAGTGCTGCAATGTTGAAGAGTTGGTGGTTTGTGTGCGTTTGTGGGGTCAAAGTGTAGATGGTTTTGAATGAGTCGAGTGCTGCCAGAGGAAAGTGATATCATTTCGCTTCTCTGATTAGGTATTCTGCACAGGCGTTTTGAAAAGTCTAGAACAGGGCTGTCATTGAATCCTGCGGTGCTTATCAGCCAAGAACCACGGTATTGATATGCTTAACGTGCATTGCAATTTGTAGCTTGTGTCATACATACCTGGCTCGTGTGTCAACTCCATGATTTCTCAGCTAAAACTTCAAAACATTGGTTCATAGCTCTGAGTACTATAGGGCAAACAGCCAGTTGTTATGATAGACGCACACCGAGCCCTTGTAAGGGTATCGCCAAGCCTGAGTGCCATTTGAATGTGTTAAAAGCTATCAGTAGTACCCACTGCTCCCAAGCGCAAGCTCAGCACTTTGCTTAGACTACAGAATTTTACATAAGGTGCATCACATTACACAACTTTAAACAAAACCTCACAAAAATAAAAATTTTTACACAAATCATTGTTTCAAAATCTCTCCACCTGGCGGCTCATAGCCACTATAGGCAGTACAGACGCACAACTGACATCCCCTCTCGTCAGTCAGCACTTCGCACCCGTTCTTAGGGCATTTGTTCACGAATGGGTCAGTGGTGCAGGGGTACGGTAGGGGTGTTTTTGTTATAGTATTTATATTATCTGTTGTTGTGTCGTCTTCGTCGAAGAAGTAAAGTCGGCTTCAGACAGCGGCTCTGAAAGGTGTTTTGCAAGCATGGAGCGCGATTTGTGGCAAAAATTAGTGACAATTTCTACTAATTTGGTAGCAGTAGTTAAAGTGAAGCAAGCAAGCGGGCATTTATAAAGAAGCAAATTGTCAGATTTGTGAGATCACCCCTGCTTTCATAATGCAAGCAAAGAGCGCGAATTTTTGGCAAAAATTTGATCTCAATTTAGCTAATTTGGCCTCAATTGGTTAGTCTCAAGTGGAAGCTTCAGTGCAAGCAACAGGTCTGCAGCGAATCAAATGCCCAGATTGGTTCAATTACCCCTCCTTTCGTCTCTCCCGTAGCGTTTCTGGGAGCTGTCGGTTTGGAGAGAGCTCTCACCCTCGTCAAAAACTTCAAAGTAGTCCAATTTCGCCTCGGCGCTAACCGCTGCGCAAAATAGCGCTGCCAGAAGTGCCACCTCTAGCAGTGGCAAAATGCGACGCATTTTGGAAAATTGTCCAAGTGGTTAATTTAATTGTTGTTCTGAACACCAGAAATTAGGAACTTTCAGCCAGTAGACTGCTTGTTGCAAAGCATGACAACGCAAGACTAGTCGCTAACACGCACCCTAACACTTTCCCAGACAGACGGTAACCCTATCCTCCCTCTATGGTCGCTTCGTTTGCTACACAACCTACACAGTGTGCCGACCGGCTGAGGATGCAATAAACAGCGAAAGAAACGCTTGTTTCCCACGCCATAAAATAGCGACGACAGTCATAGTCGCCATGCACAGATGACAGGATGTACGAGCGTGCGAGGGAGGGGGTCATAAATTGGTGCGTATAGGCAAACCAGGCAAGTCGTCCGGGGGACGCAGTATACTCCACAAATTTGAACTTCTATGCGCGATGACTCCTCTGCTGTTGTGGCCTCCTGGCACACCCAATCGCAAAAGTAATGCCGAATTCGTGATCTACATCCCAAAGTACCCCAGAATCGACATACAACACCCTTTTCGCAGAAATTTCGCAGAAACGAAATTCTGCAGTTGGGGTACGGTACGGTAGCATGCGATTTCGTCATAGGTACGTTCAAACATCATCTAAGCGCTAAACAAATGGCCAATTCGTAATCAGCGCCCCCGAAAACCCCGAAATCGAGTATAATATCGCAGAAGTTGACTTGACACCCACAATTCAAACGGACGCTGCACGGATACTGTAGCTTCGAAAATTCTTCCAAAACACTTTTCTAGACCAGATTTAAGCGTAGAATCGTTTGAAACTACTTTTGGAACGATTCGGCAACGCATTCGAGCGCTATAGACGCCGAAATGCGAAAATCGCAATTTTCGACCCCGGGGTCGAAAAAGTCGCAGTGTAAGAAAGTTTTTTGTGTTTCGCCCGATTTTCTCCGTTCATGGCTCATTCGATAGAGGACATCTGGGAAGGAGCAACAAGAGTGGTCTGGCCGCTCTAGCTGCTACCTAGCTCGCACAGCAGCCCGTCAAAGTCGACCCGGGGCCAAAATTCGCGAATTTTTCAAATTTGGCGCCAAAATGGGTCCCGCAGCGATCCAATTATTTTTTTGCGTGTTCGGCACTATCGAGGGCTACAACATATCAAAAGATAGTATATACCATTATATGCAACTTTTTCGAGTTCTACCTTGCCCAACCCAGTTTTCAGTACTTTGAAAATTTAAATTTTTGAATTTCCCGCCAACGGGGTCCCGGAGCGTGACCCCATTGGTCTTCCACCCTGCCCACTTACTAGGCCTACCCAACGCAAAAGACCATTTGGAAATCGGCCGCTGCACGCGCGAACGCCAGACGGGCAACTTTTCTGCTTTCGCGCACAAACGCTATATACTCCACACTTTTTTGTGGAGTATAACAAAAGCAAACATCCAAGGGTGACTGACCGCTTCAGTGTAAAAGTAAGAGGACAACAGCACGCTAGCAGCGCAAAACTTGCTTTGCTTTTGTCTAGAGGGGGAGGGGGCTCAAAACACCTTATTTCGGTCAAAAACACGCTAATTTGTGCGTAAATAGACGAAACATAGCAACGCCGGCGAAAATTTGGAGACAATATGACCAAAAACTACCAAAAATGCAAGAAAATTTTTGAAAATCCCTAATTTTTTCGCCGCGCCTCAGCGCGGCGAGGTGTATATATACGGTTGACAATGTGTGTGTGTGTGTGTGTGTGTGTCCGTCCGTCCGTCCGTCCGTGCCACCGAAGTAAGAAACATGACGTATGTGGTCAAGTAGAGTCAAGGTCGCTGAGTACGGATCCGATGTCCGTTTCTGTTGCTAATTTCGCATTATCGAGATATTCACAATTAAAATTCAAAAATGTCGAAAATCGGCTTTTTCACCTGATGGGCTAGCCGCGAAGTTTCTTCAGAAATGGAAGAGCACGGACCGCTAATAATTTGTAACCCAAAAGAAATTTTTTGTCAATGTGGAATTTGATAGAAATACGCAATTGTTTGTCGAAATTTCATAAATTGACAAAAATAGAACGTCATTTATTGACGAATGTGAATGCAGAAACTGAAACGTCGTAAGCTAATAAGAATTTGTGACATAATTTTTCAGTTTTGAAAAATTGCAGTTTGGAGATATTTACAATTAAAATATGAAAATGTCGAAAATCGACTTTTTCACCTGATGAGCTAGCGGCGAAATTTCTTCAGAAGTGGAAAGAGCATAGGCCGTGGACAATTTGTAACACAAAAGAAATTTTTTTCAAATGTGGACTTTATAGAAATACGCAATTATTTGTCAAAATTTCATAAATTGACAAAAATAGAACGCCATTTATTGACGAATGTAAATGCAGAAATTGAAAGGTCGTAAGGTAATAAGCATTTGTGACATGGTTCCACAGTTTTGAAATATTGCAATTTAGACATATTTACAATTAAAATGTAAAAATTTCGAAAATCGACTTTGTCGCCTGATGAACTAGCGGCGAAATTTCTTCAGAAATGGAAAGAGCATAGACCGTGGATTATGTGTAACACAAACAAAATTGTTTGCAATTGTGGAATTGTATAGAAATACGCCACACTTTGCCAAAATTCTATAAATTGACAAAAGCGTCATAACGCAGAAGTACGCAACCAAACGAAATTCCTAGTAGAGAACGACTGCACCAAACAGTTGGCAAGTTTTTTTGTTCGATGTGGCGTATTCCCACAGGTATAAAACTTCAGATCAACGGCGTCGTATCATGCCGATACCAGATAGCGAACGCGGCGATATCACTGAGCTTTAGATCAGTTGTACAGACAACCGTATCGTGGTAATAGCTGCATTTAAATTGTGGTACACGTTTTCAAGATACCTTCTCTAGATACGGCTAATTATGCGAATGAAACTCACTATACTCTTCACCAAGATTTGACAGACACAAAGTATGGGTTGAACTTTTTACACACACAGCTTGTTCCGATTTTCGGATTCCAGGGGTGGGGGGAGGGTCTCAGGCAAAATTTCATGAGGGCCATAGCCGGCAGGGGGAGGGGGGGGGGGGGGGGCTCCACTGTCCACTCCCCCCGCCTGCACCCATGTTTCTACTCTAGCGCAATGCAGTTTGTCCACTAGCTGAGCAGTATCACAAAGTGTCTATCGCAGGTACGCACCCTAAAACCAAACGGCAACTGTTCGCCAGTGAGTAAGCCGTAAAAGCAAGACGACACCCGCGACTTGGCATCTTTGGCAGCCCAACCCCACTTACTCATCCGATAGACGGATGGGTTACAACCAGGCACAAACGCCAAAAGATATGACGCTCAGAGTAGCAGCTGACACCACGCTCGCAGACAGACAGACGGACAGACGCATAAGAAGGTAGGAGAGTAGGAATGCACACACTTTATGGATTGCAGCTACCACTCCCAAAGTGGCATAAACTCTTGGTTATGTTCTCTCACTCTAGCAGCAGAAATTGGGGCAAAACAAAACAACGTAACGTAGTAAACTCGGCTGTGGCAGTTTGACAGCCGATACGTGCAAAGCGACGCTCAGTGATAGCTAATCGGCATACTTTTGACGCGTGATCTCAGAATATTTGAAGCCGCGTGCGTGACGCCTATTGACCTATTGCAATCGCGAGTGAGATAAAGGCTGAATTCAAGGTCTGCCACTCGATATAAGCCGACAATTCAACAAATACTTCCTCAAGATGCACGCTAAACAATGCGGAGATAGCCGGACACTGTCCATCGCCCAGTATAAACGGAACCAGTTTGAATTTGGCCGCTTTTCCGCCAAAAATAATGAGACGCTTGCAAATGCTAAACTGCGAAGAGAGTACAACACTGCGCTTGCTGCAATAGTTACGGTTGTTCTAGCAAGAAGTAAGTGAAATTTAGGCGAAACGGACAACAAGTCTAGGCTTCAGCGTGCCGCTTAGCTAGGTAATTACATCCGCTAGTAATTGCTTTTTCTGTTGTACCACTAGCGCTTTCCCTAATCTATAATTATGGTTGGCATTTTGTAACGCACATACCGTCGAATCATACATAAATATTTTTCGCACGAAGTTTTGTAAACGCGGTGTCGCGCTGCCAGCCAAGTAGTTGGTGGGTCGAGTGCAGGGAGCCGAATAATCAACGAGCAGCCACTGAAGCGTGTGACGACGAAATGACGAGCACGACAGTGACAGTGACGCGCCAACCACCACCTTACCACCTAATGCTTATAAACAGCTGCTGCATTTCTCGGATGTAGAGAGAGATGACTGCACAGTGCAAACGGCGGCGACGGCCGAACACACCCCCTCGTCTCGCCAGTCACCACTCCATGTTCGTTGCTCAATGCTGCGGCTGCGTTGGCGGCTGCTGGGTCTCCACAACTGGCTCAACCTGAACAACTGTCGTGGCTGTGGTTCGTAACTGTGGTCACTGAATATCGAACTGTAACACAGAGCTGACTCCAGGCGCGAACTTCAGTGCGTGTCCCGAATCAACCACCAGGCTCCGCCCCAATAACAGACAAACTCATTCATTCGGTGAACACTACTGCAGCTGTTCACTGGTCCCAGTACCTGCACCACGTTCGTTTTTCTTTTGGCTATCCTGTTCGTCAGCAATACGTAACTGAACCAATACCAACAAGAAGACGTATTGCTGACGAAAAAGATAGCCAAAAGAAAAACGAACGTGGTGCAGGTACTGGGACCAGTAAACAGCTGCAGTAGTGTTCACCGAATGAATGAGTTTGTCTGTTATTGGGGGGGAGCCTGGTGGTTGATTCGGGACACGCACTGAAGTTCGCGCCTGGAGTCAGCTCTGTGTTACAGTTCGATATTCAGTGACCACAGTTACGAAACACAGCCACAGACAGTCGTTCAGGTTGAGCCAGTTGTGGAGACCCAGCAGCCGCCAACGCAGCCGCAGCATTGAGCAACGAACATGGAGTGGTGACTGGCGAGACGAGGGGGTGTGTTCGGCCGTCGCCGCCGTGTGCACTGTGCAGTCATCTCTCTCTACATCCGAGAAATGCAGCAGCTGTTTATAAGCATTAGGTGGTAAGGTGGTGGTTGGCGCGTCACTGTCACTGTCGTGCTCGTCATTTCGTCGTCACACGCTTCAGTGGCTGCTCGTTGATTATTCGGCTCCCTGCACTCGACCCACCAACTACTTGGCTGGCAGCGCGACACCGCGTTTACAAAACTTCGTGCGAAAAATATTTATGTATGATTCGCCGGTATGTGCGTTACTAAATGCCAACCATAATTATAGATTAGGGAAAGCGCTAGTGGTACAACAGAAAAAGCAATTGGTACTAGCGGATGTAATTACCTAGCTAAGCGGCACGCTGAAGCCTAGACTTGTTGTCCGTTTCGCCTAAATTTCACTTACTTCTTGCTAGAACAACCGTAACTATTGCAGCAAGCGAAGTGTTGTACTCTCTTCGCAGTTTAGCATTTGCAAGCGTCTCATTATTTTTGGCGGAAAAGCGGCCAAATTCAAACTGGCTCCGTTTATACTGGGCGATGGACAGTGTCCGGCTATCTCCGCATTGTTTAGCGTGCATCTTGAGGAAGTATTTGTTGAATTGTCGGCTTATATCGAGTGGCAGACCTTGAATTCAGCCTTTATCTCACTCGCGATTGCAATAGGTCAATAGGCGTCACGCACGCGGCTTCAAATATTCTGAGATCACGCGTCAAAAGTATGCCGATTAGCTATCACTGAGCGTCGCTTTGCACGTATCGGCTGTCAAACTGCCACAGCCGAGTTTACTACGTTACGTTGTTTTGTTTTGCCCCAATTTCTGCTGCTAGAGTGAGAGAACATAACCAAGAGTTTATGCCACTTTGGGAGTGGTAGCTGCAATCGATAAAATGTGTGCATTCCTACTCTCCTACCTTCTTATGCGTCTGTCCGTCTGTCTGTCTGCGAGCGTGGTGTCAGCTGCTACTCTGAGCGTCATATCTTTTGGCGTTTGTGCCTGGTTGTAACCCATCCGTCTATCGGATGAGTAAGTGGGGTTGGGCTGCCAAAGATGCCAAGTCGCGGGTGTCGTCTTGCTTTTACGGCTTACTCACTGGCGAACAGTTGCCGTTTGGTTTTAGGGTGCGTACCTGCGATAGACACTTTGTGATACTGCTCAGCTAGTGGACAAACTGCATTGCGCTAGAGTAGAAACATGGGTGCAGGCGGGGGGAGTGGACAGTGAGCCCCCCCTCCCCCTCCCCTGCCGGCTATGGCCCTCATGAAATTTTGCCTGAGACCCTCCCCCCCACCCCTGGAATCCGAAAATCGGAACAAGCTGTGTGTGTAAAAAGTTCAACCCATACTTTGTGTCTGTCAAATCTTGGTGAAGAGTATAGTGAGTTTCATTCGCATAATTAGTCCTATCTAGAGAAGGTATCTTGAAAACGTGTACCACAATTTAAATGCAGCTATTACCACGATACGGTTGTCTGTACAAGATGATCTAAAGCTCAGTGATATCGCCGCGTTCGCTATCTGGTATCGGCATGATACGACGCCGTTGATCTGAAGTTTTATACCTGTGGGAATACGCCACATCGAAAAAAAAAACTTGCCAACTGTTTGGTGCAGTCGTTGTCTATTAGGAATTTCGTTTGGTTGCGTACTTCTGCGTTATGACGCTTTTGTCAATTTATAGAATTTTGGCAAAGTGTGGCGTATTTCTATACAATTCCACAATTGCAAACAATTTTGTTTGTGTTACACATAATCCACGGTCTTTGCTCTTTCCATTTCTGAAGAAATTTCGCCGCTAGTTCATCAGGCGACAAAGTCGATTTTCGAAGTTTTTACATTTTAATGTGTAAATATATCTAAATTGCAATATTTCAAAACTGTGGAACCATGTCACAAATGCTTATTACCTTACGACCTTTCAATTTCTGCATTTACATTCGTCAATAAATGGCGTTCTATTTTTTGTCATATTTATGAAATTTTGACAAATAATTGCGTATTTCTATAAAGTCCACATTTGAAAAAAACTTTCTTTTGTGTTACAAATTGTCCGCGGCCTATGCTCTTTCCACTTCTGAAGAAATTTCGCCGCTAGCTCATCAGGTGAAAAAGTCGATTTTCGACATTTTCATATTTAAATCTAAATATCTCCAAACTGCAATTTTTCAAAACTGAAAAATTATGTCACAAATTCTTCTTCAGCTACGAGTTTCAGTTTCTGCATTCACATTCGTCAATAAATGACGTTCTATTTTTGTCAATTTATGAAATTTCAACAAACAATTGCGTATTTTTTCTATCAGGTTCCACATTGACAAAAAATTTCTTTTGGGTTACAAATTATTAGCGGTCCGTGCTCTCTACGTTTCTGAAGAAACTTCGCGGCTAGCCCATCAGGTGAAAAGGCCGATTTTCGACATTTTTGAATTTTAATTGTGAATATCTCGATAATGCGAAATTAGCAACAGAAACGGACATCGGATCCGTACTAGCAATACGTAATTTGTTGTTCTTCGGTTTCGTTCGTGTCTTGCTGA
>JASAMZ010008359.1:0-51476 GCA_030248115.1 Linhomoeus sp. GSCO2_2 | reverse complement strand
GCGTGTCGTTCAGATTGGCACTCGGTGCATTCGGCCTGTCGGAAGAATCCTCGCATGGACGAGGATTATTCTTTTGGAGCCTGCTTTCAACAGCTGGGTGTGCAATTCATTGACTCTCGGGACAAGCAGGTACATACATATTCATGACATATTACAATAGCAGAGGTAACAGGGTTTTTTTCGCCGCGCCTCAGCGCGGCGAGGTGTATATATACGGATGACAATGTCTGTCTGTCTGTCTGTCTGTGTGTCTGTGTGTCTGTGTGTCTGTGTGTCCGTGCCACCGAAGTAAAGAATGTGACATATGTGGTCAAGTAGAGTCGAGGTCGCTGAGTACGGATCCGATGTCCGTTTCTGTTGCTAATTTTGCATTTTCGAGATATTTACGATTAAAATATGAAAATGTCGAAAATCGACTTTTTCGCCTGATAATGTAGCGGCAAAATTTCTTCAGAAATGGAAAGAGCATAGATCGCGGATAATTTGTAACGCAAAAGAAATTTTTTGCAATTGTGGAATTTAATAGAAAAACGCGATTATTAGTCAAAATTTCATAAAATGACAAGAATTAAACGTCATTTATTGACGAATGTGAATGCAAAAATGGAAAGGTCGTATGCCAATAAGGATTTGTGACATAGTTTTGCAGTTTTAAAAAATTGCAATTTCGAGATATTTTCAATCAAAATATGGAAATGTCGAAAATCGACTTTTTCACCTGATGACATAGCGGCGAAATTTCTTCAGAAATGGAAAGAGTATAGACTGCGGATAATTTGTAACGCAAGAAAAATTTTTTTGCAATTATGGAATTTAACAGAAATACGTGATTATTTTTCAAAATTCCATAAATCAACAAAAAAATAGAACGTCGTTTTTTAACAAATTTGAACGCGGAAATGGTAAGGCCATATGCCAATAAGAATTTGTGACATAGTTTTGCATTTTTAATAAATTCCAATTTCGAGATATTTAGAATTAAAATTTTAACTAAATGTCAAAATCGAGATTTTCGTCTTATGGCCAGAATAGATGTTTATTGATGATAATGATGAATGTGCACTCGGAAACAGAAATGCGTACGCTGAACACAGGAATTCGCTCGCACCAAACTTTTGGCAAGTTTTTTTGTTGGATGTGACGCTTTCACACAGGTAGGAAACATTAGATAAACGGCGTCGTATCATACCGATAACATATAGCGAACGCGGCGATATCACTGAGCTTCAGATCAGCTGTACAGACAACCGTATCGTGGGGATAGCTTCACTTGGCATTAAGGTACACATTCTCAAGACACTTTCTCCAGATGCGGCTAACGATGTGTACAAAGTTCACTATACTGTTCACCAACATTTGACAGACACAAAGTATAGGTTGAACTTTTTACACACACAGCTTGTTTCGCCGCCCCCCAGGGCGGCGAGTATATATACGGACGCTAATGTCTGTTCGTCTGTGTGTGTGTGTCACAAAACTAGACATGACGGTTAGTGCCACCCGATGGAGTCGAATGCGCTGAGTAACGTGCCGTTGTCCGTTTCTGTTGCTATTTTCGCTATTTCGAGATATTTACAATTAAAATACAAAAATGTCAAAAATGACACTTTTATTTACAAGTCGTATCGGCAAAGTTTTTGCTGAAATGGAAAGGGCGTAAGACGCGATGAATTTGTGACATAGTTTCAGCGAATATAATTAACGAAATTAGGGATATTTTCAAGGTTTTTGGCAAAGTCCTAAATTTCGGTAATTTCAAACAGCTTAAATTTCAAAACTTCTTTGCACCGATGTATCGAGCATAGTCCGCCAAGTATTTAGCAAATAGTTTCAGCGAATATAATTAACGAAATTTGGGATATTTTTAAGGATTTTGTTAAAATCCACAAATTTCGACAATTTCAAACAGCTTCAATTTCAAAATTTCTTTTCACGGATGTGTCGCGCATAGTCTGCCAAGTATTTATCAAATAGTTTCAGATTTTATAATTAACGAAATTAGGGATATTTTCAAGGTTTTTGTCAAAATTCCCAAATTTTGACAAATTCAAACAGCTTAAATTTCAAAACTTCTTTGCACCAATGTATCGAGCATAGTCCGCCAAGTATTTAGCAAATAGTTTCAGCGAATATAATTAACGAAATTTGGGATATTTTTAAGAATTTTGTTAAAATCCACAAATTTCGACAATTTCAAACAGCTTCAATTTCAAAACTTCTTTTCACGGATGTGTCGACCATAGTCTGCCAAGTATTTATCAAATAGTTTCAGATTTTATAATTAACGAAATTAGCGATATTTTCAAGGTTTTTGTCAAAATTCCAAAATTTCGACAATTTCAAACAGCTTAAATTTCAAAAATTCTTTTCACGGATGTGTCGAGCATAGTCTGTCAAGTAATTAGCAAATAGTTCTAGATTTTATAATTAAAGAATTTAGGTATATTTTCAAGGTTTTTGTCAGAATTTCCAAATTTCGACAATTTCAAGCAGCTTAAATTTCAACATATCTTTGTGTGGATGCATCGAGCACTAAGCCCAAAAGAATAGGGCGTCGTCCCATTTATACCCTTTTCAATGGGGCGTCGTCCCATTTATACCCTTTTCAATAGGGCGTCGTCTCATTTAGACGCTTTCATTGCACTGTGTGCCTGCGGCGAATTTCTCTGATCCATTTATGGATCAGTTGCCACTATTATAAGCGCAAAGTGTGCCTGCGGCGAATCTTCTGATCCATATGTGGATCAGGTACCACAAACAAATCCAAGACCAATTGCGGCTATACCCCACCAGATTGTCGACTAAATGTTTAGCGGCACTTCACTATCCAGTGCACATTATCCCGCACACGCTCTCAAGTTTACACTGATGCCAACGTGGTGCCACAGTTTTTAGACAAAGCTTGTTTATAGGTGACCACATTTTGTTTTCGAATAACTCTTGCAAGGGGTAACCAAAATAAGTGAAACTTGGCACAAATGTGGACCTATGTATAAGGTTTTGCTATGAATTGATTTCGTCGAAATTGGTTTACCCGTTAGCAAACCGCGGCGCGTCCCGCAAGGGCACTCATTTCGCCGACCTCGGCGTCTTTGCCTCAATATAACTTGAGATAGGTGAGAGATATTGAGACGCGGTTTGCACGGTTAGAAAGCCGAGAAAATGAGCTTTAATTTGGTGTATTAAACGACAAGACGCAATGGACTACGCAGAAGAAAAAGCAAGCGACATTCAACCCGAATTGGGCGGATCGAGCTCATCACGTGGAGAAGAAGCTGGCCATGGTGGCGCGGGGCCGATTTTCGTTTCCGTCAACGCATTGCGTTGCGTTTTTCTCGGCAATGAGCAAATGAATCAAGCCGTATTGAACACCAAATTAAAGCTTGTTTTCTTGGCTGTCTAACCGTACAAACCGCGTCTCAATATCTCACACCTATCTCAAGTTATATTGAGGCAAAGACGCCGAGGTCGGCGAAATGAGTGCCCTTGCGGGACGCGCCGCGGTTTGCTAACGGGTAAACCAATTTCGACAAAATCAATTCGTAGCAAAACCTTATACATAGGTCCACATTTGTGCCAAGTTTCACTTATTTTGGTTACCCCTTGCAAAAGTTATTCGAAAACAAAATGTGGTCACCTATAAAAAAAAACCCTGTACATATTGCACTGCATTCATGTATGATTGTTGAGGTAAAATACCATCTAGTCAGAGTAAAAGGTGTCAATTATAATAGTGTATGTGGCAATTTGAAGCAACTTGCTGATGGGACACAAACATAAAGCATCGCCCTTCTAAGATAAATCTTCTTTGAACGAGTTGGCTCAACTATGCTTTTTCAAAAGATTAAACCCTTTGAATCTGTGAAAATAAAATGCAGTAACTGATCATACGACTCGCGTAGCACGGCTCCACTTCAGGGCCGGCAAACCTTCTTGCCGCACAAGCCAACGAATCTTCTTAGGCCATACTCGGCCAACGATGGGTTTATCAAGACTGTAATAGGAAGATACCGGACACGCTCGGTCTGGCCATTTCTTGTAATCTTCTGCTTCCGCTGCCGCGTCAGTTCGTGTCAACGGGTCAGTTTTCAGGGAAGCCTGTGCTGCAGCAAGAATGTTGTGTCGTTCCATTACGTCAACCCAACGATGATTTACACGCTGCACTATTTGGTGTACGAAGTCAAGAGCGACCTTGCGTGATGAAAACGTTGGCGAAATGCCGCTTTCGTTTAGGATTAACGTAAACACTCCATAAAAGCCCCCTCCCTTCTCCAAATCCTTCATCAGGTCGTCCAAGGCCGAGTGCAGGAAAGGGCTTGTTTGAGTGGTTATGGTGATTACATTAACTCTTTCTTGAGTGAAGTACAACATTCCTGCCGCCGTGTTGCGCGACTGATGTTCTATCGTGTCTGGAATCTGGCTTGTAACGGCCGATGCTTCAAACCGCAGTGAAAGAGCTGTTCACTACAGGCGTGTACCGAGTGTCCCATAAATCCAGCCCCCCCATCCACAGCAAGCTATGAAAAACTCTACGCAATGAAACTTACACAGATTAAAGATCAATGTCTTGGCACATCTTTTACCAATTTTCAGCGTCATACATCCACGAACGCAGTAATTATGGCGCGAAGCGTAAAATTAGTCGCGGCTGTTGGCTCTCGTGGAGGAGGCCGCCCAGCAGGAAGAGGAGCTGGCGCGCCTTGATTTGGGGTCGGCCGATCGACTTTGCTTCGATCGTTCGCATGCGTGCTATGAGATACAATTTTCGTCCCAAAACCGTTCAAAAGTTTGTTTTGTCCTCTTCAAGATGGTACAAGTCGCATCAAATTAGCTCCAGTGTATCTAGATCTAATTATGCGAATGAAATTCGCTATACTGTTCACCAAGATTTGACAGACACAAAGTATAGGTTGAACTTTTTACACACACAGCTTGTTGGGACACCCGGCAAACTAGCCGTGTGAATACCGTCGCTTTTCGTCCCGCTCCTTCTCTTCATCTTCGCAGAGTTCAGTAAGCGGAAAAGCTGATACACCCTCCTCCCCTCCCCGCCTCCAACACTCGAACACTATTCACGTCATTTGATAGATGTGAAGACCCCCATTTTAATTCAACCTCCTCTCCACCCCAACGCCTTAACGTTCCCTTCCTGCCCTCCTCCAATTTTCCCCAATTCCTTTACACTCAGTCTCATGTCGTCTTTCGGCTTCGGTACAATCGGCCGTTCACCAAATGCTAATTGCACGTCTACATATTATTACATACTCAGCTAGGAATCACTCAAGTTCCCTTCAAAGGCAGGTTCATGCTTCTTAGTTAGAGCTTCCTTCACGGCGTCCACTAAAGCCGAAGTGAGATTATCTGGCGCCAGTTGAATACTGTAATGCCCCCACAGCAGTGTGCCGTTGTAGCTCTCCAGCCAGCCTTCTGTCGAAAGTGGCGATAATAGCCTTCTGTTTCGCCCACGTTGTAGCAGCCAGTGCAGTTGCCCGTTTTGGCGATGTAGTGGTGAACGAACATCGCTTCAAACGCAATTCGTTTCATTTTACATTATGCAGCATGCAGGATTACAATGTTTCGTACGCAGACAACACACAGCTAGGTCGGCCTAGTATGCAATACCAAACGTGGTTACAAACCTCTTCAAAGATGTGTCAAATTGAATCAAATTGCGCCCACAGATGGCTTCAGTCTCCATTTGTCAGTGTGTAAAGGCCTTCCAAGTTCTACAATTACAATCAGGTATTTCAAGCTTTTCTTGTTATTCTTGAAGTGCATATTCTTCGTAATAACGAATAATGTTCGTAATGACGTAATAATGTGCGTGCGTGCGTGCGTGCGTGCGTGCGTGCGTGCGTGCGTGCGTGCGTGCGTGCGTGCGTGCGTGCGTGCGTGCGTGCGTGCGTGCGTGCGTGCGTGCGTGCGTGCGTGCGTGCGTGCGTGCGTGCGTGCGTGCGTGCGTGCGTGCGTGCGTGCGTGCGTGCGTGCGTGGGTGCGTGCGTGCGTGCGTGCGTGCGTGCGTGCGTGCGTGCGTGCGTGCGTGCGTGCTTGCGTGCGTGCGTGCGTGCGTGCGTGCGTGCGTGCGTGCGTGCGTGCGTGCGTGCGTGCGTGCGTGCGTGCGTGCGTGCGTGCGTGCGTGCGTGCGTGCGTGCGTGCGTGCGTGCGTGCGTGCGTGCGTGCGTACGTGCGTGCGTGCGTGCGTGCGTGCATGAGTGCGTGCGTGCGTGCGTGCGTGCGTGCGTGAGTGCGTGCGTGCGTGCGTGCGTGCGTGCGTGCGTGCGTGCGTGCGTGCGTGCGTGCGTGCGTGCGTGCGTGCGTGCGTGCGTGCGTGCGTGCGTGCGTGCGTGCGTGCGTGCGTGCGTGCGTGCGTGCGTGCGTGCGTGCGTGCGTGCGTGCGTGCGTGCGTGCGTGCGTGCGTGCGTGCGTGCGTGCGTGCGTGCGTGCGTGCGTGCGTGCGTGCGTGCGTGCGTGCGTGCGTGCGTGCGTGCGTGCGTGCGTGCGTGCGTGCGTGCGTGCGTGCGTGCGTGCGTGCGTGCGTGCGTGAGTGCGTGCGTGCGTGCGTGCGTTCATGCGTGCGTGCGTGTGTAGGCAATGAATGACTACATTCATTGCTAAGGCGTTTCGCATGCCGCTGCCGCTTATATCTTGTCGTGTGTGTGCTCATCGAGATCCACCAATGACCATCGTAAACTTCACAGCCCACCTATAAAGCTTCTACAATAGTAAACAAGAAGAACAACCGGCCGCGGCGACCACGCGCTGCCTACATGGTGGATCCAGCCGGGAAAACCACAAGTCGAGCGAGGACAAGACGGACAAGATGCTCGCTGTGAACATCGGCGGAGATGATGGCGTGGAGGTGGGAATCGGCGGCGGCAAGAGCAGTTCGAGCTCGAGCAGCAGTTCCAGTTCCAAGAAGAAGAAGAAGGACCACCACGGCTACCACGCGCAGCCCATGTCCGCCCCGCCGCCTTTGGTGACCGAGCGCGTCTACGTCGGAGATCCTTGCCCGACTTCAACTACAACGACCGCCAGTGGGGGAGCTGCTGCTGTCGGCGTCGAGACAAGACAAGTCAAGCGGTGTGGCGCCCAGTGCAAGTCGTCACAAGGAGAGTCGGTCCGAGATCGCTGTCAAGTCGAACGGGACGACCGTCGCGCCTCTGACCTGCGATCAAGCGCCCGCACCTGTCCTGGGAACAGCTCTGCGGCTGGCCACCTGTCCTGGAACAGCTCTGGCTCATTTGCGGCGTCCGGCGAGAAGAAAGAACTGTGATCAGTGATCAATGATCGGCGATATTCTTTGTTGGGGGCATGTAGGCAATGAATGATTACATTCATTGCTAAGGCGTTTCGCATGCCGCTGCCGCTTATATCTTGTCGTGTGTGTGCTCATCGAGATCCACCAATGACCATCGTAAACTTCACAGCCCACCTATAAAGCTTCTACAATAGTAAACAAGAAGAACAATCGGCCGCGGCGACCACGCGCTGCCTACACGTGCGTGCGTGCGTGCGTGCGTGCGTGCGTGCGTGCGTGCGTGCGTGCGTGCGTGCGTGCGTGCGTGCGTGCGTGCGTGCGTGCGTGCGTGCGTGCGTGCGTGCGTGCGTGCGTGCGTGCGTGCGTGCGTGCGTGCGTGCGTGCGTGCGTGCGTGCGTGCGTGCGTGCGTGCGTGCGTGCGTGCGTGCGTGCGTGCGTGCGTGCGTGCGTGCGTGCGTGCGTGCGTGCGTGCGTGCGTGCGCGCGCGCGCGCGTGCGTGCGTGCGTGCGTGCGTGCGTGCGTGCGTGCGTGCGTGCGTGCGTGCGTGCGTGCGTGCGTGCGTGCGTGCGTGCGTGCGTGCGTGCGTGCGTGCGTGCGTGCGTGCGTGCGTGCTTTGGGTCTGGTGAGAAACGTCAATCTCGAGAACGGCGGCCGCAAAATTATGGGTCTTATTTCGCTCGGCCTCAGCCGAGCGAACCCTATCAAGAGCTCTGCGTGCGTGCGTGTGTGCGTATTGTACGTGCGTGCGTGCGTGCGTGCGTACGTCACGCTCGCTTTGGGCTTAATAACTCGCTCGTCCGACGTCGTAGGGTGGAGTTTGAGACATCGTTGAGTAGCCTGCGGACTCCTCTCGCCGTCTGAGTGGTCGAAACCAAAATAAGTTTTCAAAATCGCGCGCTACAGTATCTCAAAGTAGGGCCCATTTTAAGACAAAAGTTGACCGAACCTAGTCAAATTGCATATCAAAATGAAGCGCTCGAGCTCCTGAGCAAGAATCCGACAACCAAAAGTTTCAAAAGTTTAAACAGAGAGCTACAGTAACCAAAACGCGTCGAAAACTGGAAACTACACCCTTGCTTCGGGCTTAATAACTCGCTTGTCTGACGTCGCTGAGTTGAGTTCGACACATCGACGGGTAGCCTTGGCACTACTCTCGCCATCTGAGTGTTCAAAACTGAAATAAGTTTTCAAACTCGCGCGCTACAGTATCCCAAAGTGGGGTCCGTTTTCAGACAAAAGTTGACCGAAGCTAGTCAAATCGCATATCAAAGTGAAGCGCTCGAGCTCCTGAGCACGAATCCGACAACAAAAAGTTTCAAAAGTTTAACTAGAGAGCTACAGTATCCAAAACGCGTCGAAAACTAGAAACGACACGCTTGCTTCGGGCTTAGTAACTCTCTTGTCTGACGTCGCTGAGTTGAGTTCGACACATCGACGAGTAGCCCTCGGACTTCTCTCACGAACTGTGACTTCGACATAACAGCAAGTTTTAAAGATTGCGCGCTACAGTATCCCAAAGTGAGGTCCGCGAAAAGTCAAAGCTTCATCGAACCTAGTGTAATCGCATATCAAAATGAAGCGCTCGCCCTCCTGAGCACGAATCCGACAACAAAAGTTTCCAAAGTTTAAACAGAGGGCTACAGTAACCAAAACGCGATGAAAACTGCAGGTTTTGGTTTGTTATAATCTTGGCACTCGTGTGTTGCGGAGCGGCGGTCTTGACATCGCTGAAGAGCTCACTGCAAGCCGACATCAAATCAAGCTCACAATTAACCTTAGTTTTGCGTTAGATTCCAGTGTCTTTTTTTAAATTCAGTCTGAAAAGATGATTTTGTTAGTGCAAAGAATTAAACCCGAGCGATACCAATGTTGCGTAGCAAGACCACTCCAAAAAGTGTAGTCGCGAGGAGAGTCAAAGGCGCTGCACGAAACCGGAAAAGGCCTTGCTTCAATCTCAGTAAAAATTCAAAGCTCAAAACCACTCCGTTTTTTAGAAGAGACTTGTTTTTTGACACACCCTGTATTTGCCTCTCTCGTGTGCCATTGTCATCCATCAAGGTTAACGCACGAGGAGATTGTTAAATTTGGCGAGTTGTTACGTCGGAGATCATGCATGCTGCGGAGGTGGATCCAGAATTTTGATTTAAAATTTAAAAAATCGATAGCACGTCTAATTCGCGACAGCCGTCAATACCGAACACTCGTTGTTTGCCGCGCAACCGCCACAAAGGTTTGAGAACGCGCAGTATCGCTCGGGGAGCGCTTATAGGGCAAAAGCTGCGCAAACAGCGCTTCTAGGGGCTAGAATGGCAGAACCAGTTTTGCATTTCAGTGCGACTCCGCGTGTGTAACACTCGTGGAGTGTGAACGATAGCCTACAAAGAAGTGCCAGCTCATACACACATACACGGCCTTCTTTCGTTGGACAGTCTAGTTGGTTTCGAATGCGAACCGACTAAATTGAAGAACAAAAGCGTTGCCTTCAGTACCCAGGGCCATGGCGAGGGCCAGCCAGTGTACTGTAGCGACGCTCGTCGTCCTGCTGCTTCTAGTCGGACTTCTCTGGCTGGGGAACCGATCAACTGGTGTCCTCTGTCCTCCCTGCCGTTTGGGTTCTTCGTCCAGAAGAACCGGCTCTGGCTTTCTTGGCGGCAGCGTGTCCTACTATGACTACCTAGTGCCAAAGAACGAATAGTAGTTCTACTGTGGAGTTATTGAAATGCATTGTAGCAGTGTAGCAAAGCGCTACATAATAAGTGCAATTTCACTTGTATCTAAACACCACAAGTTGTCAAGGTTGCTCTATGCAAAATGTCAGTGTGCTGAAGATAAGTTTCACTTTCTACAGTGCATATTTTAGCGCATTCTACCTAGGTACGTGCTGAACATTCTTTCGCTATTGTACGTACATGCACGCAGTATGACGGGCATGTAGTATGACATGTCGCCTGGTGGTACGATTTTCGGCTCTTCGTCAGAAGACAGGGCGGATCTAGAGGAGTTATCGAGAAGAATGAACGACACGCAGCATAAACTGGCCGTCTCACAGTGCGAGCTGCAAAGCTTGGACGAGGCTCAGAATAAGAAGGGCAAGGCGAGTTAGAGAGAGTAGTGGAGCAACTGCCTATATACATACATTGTATCTAGTGTGCAGCATTGAAAGGGTTTGCTCGAACTCACTTCTTTCAAAGGGGGGTACTGATTCGCATCGTCGTGCCAGCGTCAACATCTTTTGGATGCTCTAAGGTCACAAATTGTCCAAAACCATGACTACTGTATGTACGATAGTGCGTGAGTGGCAAAACTTCACATCTTGGACCAACAAGGAACAGTGCCAAAACGAAATCAAGACAAATGTGCGGCTGCATCGTTACAGTCTTGTGGGACAAGGTTTCTTGATAGAGCAGCAAAATGCGTTCAGGTTGTTCTTGTGTGCGTTTAATTGTGCGAATTCACACGATGCTGACAGTGCGTGCTACGTACACACGCATTATAGGCCGCTACGTCAGGTGCTTATTGCCACGCCAAAGGCACGACGCCGCATCTGACCGACCAACCGTTGGCGAACTACCTGCGCGAGCTGCTAGCCGGGAAGCGCGTCGGCAGCTTTGGCGACGGTTTGGGTGAGTTGAAGAAGTTGCTACTGTGTGTGTAGCACTCGTGTGTTATGTTCGATAGGTCTCCCTACAAAGTGTATACTTACAATGCCGACAATGCTGCCAATCACATTCTGACACCAGAACCTATTCCGAGATGGAGATATTATGCTTGCCAACTTAGTTACCTAGTTAGCGAGGGACTTGCATGGATGGCCATTTCGGCAACCTGCAGACACTGGACGTTGATTTTTGGGCGCTAAAATCCTCATTTGTCTGCTGAAATTAACGTTGCTTGGTAAATTAACTGACCGGTAAATCAAATTGGCGTTCACTGTTGCTATTACTCGGTTCCTTTCAGGGATTTACAAGCAGCTGATAGAATCGGCCGTGGAAGTCTACGATTCATACGATGGCGCGCCCGACTGCTATAACACCACAGAAGGAAGGACGCGCTACCTTGACCTCTCGCAGCCGCACTATTTCCTGCCTGCTTACGACGTTGTCCTTTGCTTGGAGGTGCGTAGGTACACAGTGTATTTTCACAACAGCACCCTAAGCGAATGCCCTACACTCTCTGAGCATACAGTTTTGCCTTAGAACTTTCTAGACATAATTTGGCCATTCTCATTCTAATTCACATTTGGGCAAGGTCACAAGCGTATGTCACTGAACCACGTATCGTTTACTCTGGAGCAATGTTCCACGGATCCCAAGTTGTGGCAATGCATCTTTGTCAAGCTGTCCATTAATTGACTCTCATGTCTGTGATGATCCACAGTAGGCACTGTTATACGAGTTTTGGCGACTATCTCGCATGCACTATTGCTTTGGGTTTACGTTGGCTCAGTTTCTTTCGTCAACATGATTGGTTTGGTACAATTAATGAGAACACCCCTGTGTCGCAGGTGGCTGAACACATTCCCAAAGAATACGAATCGACCTTTCTTGACAACCTTGCTCGGTTTGCAAAGGATGCCATTATACTCAGCTGGGGTGTTCCGGGGCAAGGAGGTAAACGCGTCTTCTGTGAGATACGCACGTCATGATTTGTTGCATGCCTAGATGCAGAAAGTATTCAACAACCGTCACCATGGTTTGTACAAATAGGTAGGAATACTGTACGAAGCTGATAACACTTTCTTTTATCTAGGTGTGATTCTCGGTACCTATTAGGTAGTAAGAAATTCATCTAATGCACAGTGGTTGTTCAGGTTTCAAGCATGTCAACGGTCGGACGAAGGAGTATGTGATTGAACGAATGAAGGAACGTGGCTTCACTCGTGACCCACAAGAGTCTGAAAAGATTCAGTCAAGCTGTAGACTGTCCTGGCTGAGAGCCAACACTAACTACTACGTCCGTCATTAGTCGTTTTAGTGATTGTGCGTGATTTCATGATGGTTGCTTTGCTCATTACCGCTGCTAGTATTATGGTTTGTGCCAATTTGATCGGAGTTTGAGTTAGCCAATTCAATTTGCTAATGCAGCTTTTATTGATTTAGTTCAGACACTCGACTGGCAACGAAGCACCAAATTAGATTGCCTCACTCACAGCGCATCCATCAGAAGAGAAATTATGTTCGCAAAAGCACGGAACGTTAACTACCCTACATGCAATTTTACAGTTGGGAAATTGAAATTTCATATCACGCACTATGTTCGCGCAGAAAACGTTCTCGGATGTAAGAGTACCGGAGAATCCACGAAAGTTATTGGTCGCGAAAGCTTGCCTTTCGGCCTTTCAGTATGTATTGTACTGCGTTGACGTTACCGATGTTGACTTCTTGCGTCTGCAGGCAACGACCAAAGCGTGAAGTATAGAGCGAGCACAACAGTCAACGTCCGTGTGAAAACAAGCTTAGAGTAACAAGCTGTGTGTGTAAAAAGTTCAACCTATACTTTGTGTCTGTCAAATTTTGGTGAACAGTATAGTGAACTTTGTACACATCGTTAGCCGCATCTGGAGAAAGTGTCTTGAGAATGTGTACCTTACTGCCAAGTGCAGCTATCCCCACGATACGGTTGTCTGTACAGCTGATCTGAAGTTCAGTGATATCGCCGCGTTCGCTATATGTTATCGGCATGACACGACGCCGTTTATCTGATGTTTCCTACCTGTGTGAAAACGTCACACCCCAACAAAAAAACTTGCCAAAAGTTTGGTGCGAGCGAATTCCTGTGTTCAGCGTATGCATTTCTGTTTCCGAGTGCACATTCATCAATAAACAGCTGTTCTGGCCATCAGACGAAAATCTGGATTTTGACATTTTTAAAATCATAATTCTAAATATGTATCTCGAAATTGGAATTTATTAAAACTGTAAAACTATATCACAAATTCTTATTGGCATACGGCCTTACCATTTCTGCGTTCAAATTCGTCAAAAAACGACGTTCTATTTTGTTGATTTCTGGAAGTTTGAAAAATAATCACGTATTTCTATTAAATTCCATATGTGCAAAAAATTTCTCTTGCGTTACAAATTATCCGCAGTCTGTACTCTTTCCATTTCTGAAGAAATTTCGCCGCTATATCATCAAGTGAAAAAGTCGATTTTCGACATTTTCATATTTTGATTGAAAATATCTCGAAATTGGAATTTATTAAAACTGTAACTATGTCACAAATTCTTATTGGCATACGCCCTTACCATTTCTGCGTTCAAATTCGTCAAAAAACGACGTACTATTTGTTTATTTATGGAATTTTGAAAAATAATCACGTATTTCTATTAAATTCCATGTTTGCAAAAAAATTCTCTTGCGTTACAAATTATCCGCAGTCTATACTCTTTCCATTTCTGAAGAAATTTCGCCGCTATATCATCAGGTGAAAAAGTCGATTTTCGACATTTTCATATTTTGATTGAAAATATCTCAAAATTGCAATTTTTAAAAACTGCAAAACTATGTCACAAATCCTTATTGGCATACGACCTTTCCATTTCTGCATTCACATTCGTCAATAAATGACGTTGTATTTTAGTCAATTTATGCAATTTTGACAAATAATCGCGTATTTCTATTAAATTCCACATTTGCAAAAAATTTCTTTTTTGTTACAAATTATCCGCGGTCCATGCTCCTTCCATTTCTGAAGAATTTTCGCGGCTAGCGCATCAGACGAAAAAGTCGATTTTCGACATTTTCTAATTTTAATTGCGAATATCTCGAAAATGCGAAATTAGCAACAGAAACGGACATCGGATCCGTACTCAGCGACATCGACTCTACTTGACCATATATGTCAACGACTTTACTTCGGTGCGACGGAAACACAGACAGACAGACAGACACACACACACACATTGTCATCCGTATATATACACCTCGCCGCGCTGAGGCGCGGCGAAAAAACTGGGCACCCGATGATGGTTGATTGGCATTGCATAGTGTGTCGTGCATTTGAGGAGTGCATTCCATAGTGTGTCAGAATAGAAAGTTGAGCATTTCTTCGGGGAGTTTCGCCGCAGTTACATCGAGTTTCGTATAGTAATTTTGTGCCGCTGGTGGGCAATCGCCACCTATAAGGTGCATTGGTGGGTACTGATCCATAAATGGATCAGGAATATTCGCCGCAGGTTCACTTTGGAATGAAGAGGGTCTAAATGGAACGACGACCTTTTCTTTTGGGCCACAAATGTAGCTGGTTACGGTACCGTTGCCGTAGTTTGCAGGATTACGCTCCGCTGCAAGTGCGAACGAAATTGCCGCGTTGGAATCGATCGAATCGATAAGGCGGAGAAATCGAAGGGAAACCAACGAAATTGGCGACAAAGAGCGGGATAAGGATCGCACTGGGCGATGCGCGTGACTGCGGCTGTGTGGGCGGCAAGAAATCCGAGTATTCGACCGAAACCGAAGTAAATTGACGAGAATCGGCGTGAAATGGCAGTTCGAATAGAGAATTTTGTTTCAATATTTTAGAAGCTGACTACGCTAGAACTTCAGGTGGATCAACGTGAAAACCGCGGCCGTCAGAGCTTCCCAGGATGCACAGTGGCTCAAATTTGGCGGATTAGTATGGGGTAAGGGAATTTTTGAACATTTGAAACTAACCGTATTTGTCAATGCAGTTGCAAACATAGGTTCCTTTGGGGGGGGGGGGGGGGGGGTTACCCCCCCATGGCCATCGGCCGATACGGACGAGGTTCCGGACGACCCCCCCCCCCGGACTCCCATCCCAGACCGACCCCCCCCCCCCCCTAGCGACCTCAAATTGCCGAAAAATTTGCGCCTGCGGCGCAATTTTGTTGTTTTAATATGTATGTTGACCATTTTTAAGCTAGTTAATGGCGTTTATGTCGTCCGGTTTGGGGCGCATTTACCCTGATTTCGGCGCCGAACCACCCAAAAATTGCGTCCCGGGGTCGAAATTTCAAAATTGCGTTGACAGTTGTGCCTGGGCTTTCTGACGCCGCAGAACGCGAATCCGTCGTTTGTTTGGCGATTTGCGGTGTATTTAGCCTGATTTTGGCCGAATATACTCACGCTCTGTAAAGTTTCGCACATCCGAAAATACCGTCCGCCATTGATTTTGATGCGCCTACAGTACGCCGTCCATATAAGACGCGCTGAGAAAGGCGTCTACGCACGCGCAATCGAACCGACGTACTGTAGCACTACGGAAACCGACGCCGTCCACCCCAGCGGGGGATCCCCCGCTGTGTAGCGTAGATAAGGCGCGCCTGTACAATTGGGGCGCCGCTGGCATTCTACATTGTGAGTGGCTAGGCAGTCAGCGGTCAGTACAGCCTGCGGTCATCGTCGTCAGTACAGCCTGCTCCAACGCGTCACTTGCGCCACATCGGCCTCTAAGTGTATGGCATCTGCTTAGGCCCGCCCCGGGTCATAGACCCTAGTTCAACACTGGAAAAATTGGGAACAAACAAATTTAACAGGATGCAACACTTGTTGGTTTCTGTGCCCCTGTCTGCTAAAACAATCATGCGGAGTGCCTATCTGACACTCAAGGAGTGTCACGTATCACTTGTATAATTTCTCTGCCTGTTCTATTCCAGGGGGGCCGCTACAGGCGCAAGACGGCGCCGGCCAAGGACCCCAAGAGTCAGGCCGCCCCCCGCGCCAGTCAGGCCCCGGGCAGAGGGGGAACGAGAGCGACGCCCCGCGGCCTCGTCAAGTACCCCTACATGCCTCCACCCACTCGACACACGGTGGGTTTTGGATATTGCCTTTGACTTGGCTCTTTGCTCCTTTGATTGATAGATAGATAGGCGCCTTGCTTGGGTGTGCGGGTTTTGAAGACGGTCGTTAGGAGGGCCAGAGTAGCCGATAGCTCCCCCCCCCCCCTTTTTCCTCCCTCCTCTCTCACCCCCCCCCCCCCCCCCCCCCCCCCTTTCACCCCCGGCCCCCCCCCCCCCCCCCCCAGGGTTTTTTTTTTCGTCCGAGATCTAGGCGTATGGCGTACGCCTAGCCAAAAATTTTAGGCGTATTTCCCAAAATTTTGTCGTACACGCACAATTAAAGCGAAAAATAAGTCCAAAAACGTAACCAAATTAACCGAAATATCGTTACATTCTGCACTGATTGCAACGAAATCTGCTTAAATGAAGGTAAAATCAACAAAAAATCTTCACGAATCGCTTCAAGAGCAAATTTTGAGCCAGAAATCAACCGAAATCGTTCAAAATAGCGCCGCAGGCGAAATTTTTTTCAAAGTAGATTCCTTCTGCTGAAAAAGTCCTCTATGGTAGACTTCCAGAGCTGAATTTCTAGGCGTAAAAGTTTACGCCTAGTCAAAATTTCTAGGCGTATTCCAGAAATTTTGGGCGTAAATACGCCCAATATTACGCAAAAAAAACCCCTGATTTCTTGACTATCTGTGCTGCTACTGTCAATGTTACCGGTTACTGCATGGCGCAGTGGGGTTTGGGGTAGGGGGGGGGGGGGGGGGGGCGGCGAATTTGGAGGGAATTTGATGACAATATCCCCATCGTGATCTCGCTAGTGCCTCTCCGCAACCAACCATGCCCCCAAGATGTCGATTGTCGAACAATTGAAGTATTTTTAGCATGCGGCGCTGCAATTTTGTAGAATTTTCGCCTAGGGCGCTCTAAATTGTGCAAGATTTTACCTACGCTGCCGCAATTAGCAAAATTTCTTCAATGCGGTGCTGTGAATAGTGCGGAATTTGCCTGCGGCTCTGCAAATATGGAAATTTCCTCATGTGGGGATGTAAAGATTGAAAATTGTTATATTTGGCGCTGTAAATAGTGGCAACGTAGCTGGGGGAAGTAGGCTAGAATTCCCACTTGTCAGTCCTTGCTATGGCGCTCGCTAACGAGTTTTCGATTGCTGTTGCGAGGTTCTGAACTTGTATTCATTTCTGCGTTATGCCATTGCAGACCATGTGTTGCAGATGTGCGTCTGGCTTTCCCTGCTCCCTTCCGAACGTGGCGGTAGGACTACTCTGCGGCCACAGAAAGGAGGACAGAAAGGAGGACTGAGGGACTCTGCAGGCCACAGCAGCAGCCGCGCAACAGCTCAACTGCTTCTACACCTGAGAGACTGCTGAGACTGCTGAAGTCGCTGCTGAGACCACTGAAGCCTCAACCACCGACACTCCAGTGAAATGTCTCTGTGCGCGTCTGGCTTTCTGCCGTTAATTCCAAGAAATAGACTGTGGTGTTGACGTTGTACTGCGAACCATTGTGCAAACGTGCTCTTGTGAGTGATTCTCCATTGGTCTCATGCGCGCCATCTGTAACATCTGCAACGCTGATGGCATTGTGGTGCCATGTCTGGTTCAAGCGTCAGAGTGCCTCTGGTTGTCTACCTGATGCTTGGGCTAGTTACATGGGCACTTGCCGTTCAATTGACTTCACCACCGAGGCGGCGCATGGGACCACTGAAGGTCACTTGGTGGACAGACTCGAGTCTGGTCCAGTGTCAAAACACTCAGTCAATGGGGGCAGTTGCTGTAGAAGATACCTAGAAGCTACATTTGACGCGTCCTCTGGCAGCGGCAGTGCCAGTGTGGCATTATCGACTGTGGTAGGATGTCAATCGCGAAATTAGACATTGGCGTCTGGTGCCGCCATTGTAAAGCTCTCAATCTTAACGTAGGCAATTTGGAGCTACCTGGCTACCTATGGATAGTTAACTAACATGTATTAAGTACGTAATACGGTACTACAGCTACAGTAACTAAACTTGGAATCTGAATGGGCTGAAGAATGCATTCGTGTATGGTGTTCGGTCAGGGGTTGATTTGGTAACTTGATTTGGCAACTGCCCTCTGAGACTCTGTGAGACATTACTGAGCATCATGTCGTGGTGACAGTTTGACGCAAAATGCCATTCCATTCAGCTCGTTCGTTATCGTCATCAAGTGCAAGTTGGTCTGCTGGTACAGTACTATAATACGGTACTGTACTTATCGTCGTCATCCGCACCTTCTGCCCTTTTGGGAACTGGCCCTTGTGGCAACTGGCAATTGAACTGGCAATTGAATTGGCAATTGAATTGGACCTTGAACCACTGAACTGAACCTGAATCGACTCCTGAGATCCCTGAACCGACTTCTGAGACCTCTGCACGAGCCACTCGACCAATCACTGGACTACTGAGACTGAACTACGGACGCCATGCGCAAGTCAGCAACGGTAGACCTGGGACAGTCGTTTTCGTGCGTTGGAATCAACTCTATGGGGTCGTTGCACGAACCTCTGACGGGCCGAGCCATTGATCCTCTGAACCCTGACGTCAGCAACAAGGTTCAGCCTCTGTGGTCGATCGATCACAACAGTTTTGAACGTGTGGACCCCATCGAGCAGTCTGTGGACATGTTCTTGGATGGCTATCACTGCGGTAAGAACAGTTGCGCCATTGACACCTTCTGTGACATTGTGGCTCAGAACGTTCTGCCTCAGGTGGTGCACAGCAGACCCAAAGGTTTGATGCTGGAATCTCTGACGACGAACTTCACCGTTCGCAAACTGGTCACCGATCGCATCAACAAGTACAAGGACGAGAAGCGCCCCACAAGGGAGAAGTTCGACAGGTACAAACTGATTGGGCGCATGAATATCAGCTTCATGAACGAGCTAGTGTGGGACAAAGCCATCGAACTGTTCAGACGCGATTTCACTCCCAAGGGAACCGCTTTCGCTGCCGTCAATTCGTTGCCTCAGGCGCTAATCGAAACCGACTATGAGAAGGAACTATTCGGTGTCAAGGTGAGCACCAGATGTCAGAATGGTCACACGCGTGAGGAACACGTGGCGAAGATCGTTATCAGTTCAGACGTTGACGGCAATTCCACCGCGACCTTCCAAGACAGAGTCAATGAGGGACTGAAACTGTTCGAGGGCGAGTTCTGTGACCACAAGGACTGTTTCAACAAGGGCGTCATCAGAACCATTGAAGTCACTCAGCCCAGTCAGTTTGTCTTCTCGGACAGCAACTTCTGGACTGAGCACATGAAGCGAATGACTATTCCAGAGGAAGTGAAGATTGGTGATGTGAACTATAGACCTGTTGCCCTCATTCGTCACGCAAGTGCTCATTTCGTTGCTGTCTCTGAAGTCGTGCATGGTCAGTGCTTCATTCTGAACGACATGCGAGTGAACGCAACGTGTGCCACGAGTCTGCAAGAGTGTTGCGAATTGCTAGCTGCTGGAGACCCTGGTCAAACGAGTCCTCTGGAAGGCGTCCATCTGGTTCTGCTAAAGAGACTGGACCGCGTTGTGGAAGATCCTGTTATAGAACGCGAGCGATCAAAGGACGATGTGACGCCCCCAGATCAAACCCAAGTTACCGAGCCGCCTTATACCGTAGTCACGCGACGCTCAAAACGACGATCCGCCAATCCAGAGCCGTCCGATCAAGAAAAGAAAATTCGTTTGGAAAGTGATAGTTCAGTACCGTTGACAAAACTAAGCAAATCGCAAAGGCAGAAGCAAATTACTGCTAAAAAGAGAGCGCACCAGCAGCAGATGAGAGAAGCAATGCCAACCCCTGAGAGAGAACGATATGCTATTGCTGATCGACAACAAAAGAGGAAGGCCAGGCAGGCGATGTCGACCCCAGAGAGAGAACAGCACGCGATTGCCGATCGACAACAAAAGAGTAAGGCCAGGCAGGCGATGTCGACCCCAGAGAGAGAACAGTGCGCCATTGCCAATAGAGAGCATATGCAACGAGCCAGGCAGACGATGTCGACTCCAGAAAGAGAACAGTACGCGATTGCCGATCGACAACAAAAGCGGAAGGCCAGGCAGGCAATGTCGACTCCAGAGAGAGAACAGTACGCCATTGCCAATAGAGAGCAAATGCAACGAGCCAGGCAGACGATGTCGACTCCAGAGAGAGAACAGTACGCCATTGCCAATAGAGAGCAAATGCAACGAGCCAGGCAGACGATGTCGACTCCAGAGAGAGAACAGTACGCCATTGGCAATAGAAAGCAAATGCAACGAGCCAGGCAGACAATGTCGACTCCAGAGAGAGAACAGTACGCCATTGCCAATAGAGAGCAAATGCAACGAGCAAGGCAAACGATGTCGACTCCAGAGAGAGAATCTTCAAATGCTGCTGACAAATCGAGAGTTCACGAGAAGAGGAAACAGATGACTCCTACTGAGAAACAACAATTTATAGACAAAAGCACAGCAAAACGTCGCGAGGCTAGACAAAACGTTCCATTGACTTCGATTGAAGTGGCATATGAAAAGGCTTCTGACCCCAAGCAAAGAGAACCGTGCGCTAGTTGTAAGAAGATGTTATTCCCAGATCAGATTCTCCGGTTAAAGACACTGTCACCTGCAGCGAAGAAAGTTGGCATTCGTTCAGCCGATCCCGTTTGTTACTCGTGCAAGCTGAGTTTGCAAAAGGATCGAATTCACTCGCGCTGTTGGTACAATGGTCTATCACTTGATCCAGTGCCTGAAGTACTAAAGGAATTGACTTTTCTCGAGCGGCGTTTTGTTTGCAGAATACAGACATATATGACCCTACTCGTCCTACCTAAGGGTGGCCAGTATGCGCAAAAGGGGATGGCTGTGCACTTCCCTAGTGAGCCAACTGAGATACTTAAAATACTGCCTAGCGGCGGTGCCAATTCAGCAATTCTGTGCACGTCAGCGAGCTACACTGGTCCAGTCCGCGTTCCATTGGTTTATTCTGCCTTACTGTGGCTACAGTCGAACAACCCATTGTATGGTGATATTCAAATTGATCGGGCAGTTCTGAAGGAACGTGACGACGTCAGCGAATTGCAGATTGAAAACATTATTGAGTCTGGAATGGTTCCAATCGATTATACTTTTCCAACGCTATCGGTGAAGGAATTGTTGGGTCTGCAAACCGCAAATGTGGCATTTCCTAAATCTACTGAAGATCCAGTGAGCTTTGACGACACTGACCGGTCAGAAAGCCTTGCATACCCTTGGCTCTTCCCACTAGGTCGATACGATTATTCTGAGAAACGAGAGTTCAGGCTGACAATGCTAGACTATATCCAAAGTCGGCTGTTGCACCAAGATAGACGATTTAGATCAGACATCTCTTATCTTACAGCCGCAGTTAACAGATACGAAACCAGAAGGCTTAAGCAGCTTTGCGATGTCTATATGGGCGTTAAAAAGACGACAAAACAGTCACCAACTAGTCTAGGCCCAATCGACAAGTCTACTTACGTCACAGCACAAGACGTCCTCAGTATGGGCGACAATTCCGATCTCCTAAGCAACTCTTTGATGTTTATGAAGTCCATTAGAGGTACTGCTGCCTATTGGAAAGATCAACTCTTCGATCTACTGGCAAAGTTGCGGTCAATTGGGCCCCCTGATATTTTCATGACGTTGTCAATTAATGATCATAGGTGGCCTGAATTGGAGCTTTTGATGAAGTCTGAGATAAAGGATGAGTTCACAACATTGCCAGATGCCGTTAGGAAAGACCCTGTGACAGTTGCTCAATACGCAATGAAAAGAATGAAAGCATTACTGAATTTCATAAAAAAGTCAAACATTCTTGGCACTGTTACTGATTACCATGTCAGAGTGGAATTTCAGAATAGAGGGTCTGTACATTTTCACGTGTTTCTTTGGATCTCAGATGCACCTGGAGTGCATAAAGGCAGCTCAACCAATAGCATTGTCGAGTATATTGACAAAATTATTTCGACACAGATACCAATTGAGTCTGACGACCCTGAACTTCATGAGTTGGTGATGTCAAAGCAGTTCCATAAGCATTCAGAGGCCTGCAAGAACAAAAAGAATTCAAAATGCCGGTTCAACTATCCCAGACGAGTTTGTGACAAAACAAGGTATGATATGGAGATCATGAACGATGAGGATCGAGATTGGCATTCTCTAACTACAGCAACTGAATCAACAGATCTGTCTTCAGCACTGCGATCGCTATCACAAGACCAGAAGCGTTGTCTAAAATATATACAAAATAAGATTTCGTCATCAGAACAAATTCTCCTCATGCTTTCGGGCAACGCTGGAACGGGCAAGTCCCATTTCTTGAAAGTACTGTCAGAATTTTTGAAAACGATGCACGCCGATTTTCCTGGCCATGACCCTGTAATGGTCGGCGCTTACACTGGCTTGGCCTCAAAGAATATTGGCGGACGAACTCTCCACTCACTCTTGAAGTTACCCATAACTAAAAAAGACGGTTCTCCATCATCCACTTAGCCAGAAAGTCATGTCCATTGTCAAACAGAATATTGGCCACAAAAGATTCTTCATTATCGACGAAATAAGCATGGTTGGATCCAAGACACTAGACAATGTTCATAGACGACTCTCAGAAATATTTGAAAACGATCACACTGGGCTCAACAGCAACCCCTTTGGCGGGATTAACATGATCGTACCAGGAGACTTCTTTCAATTGCCGCCAATCAAAGAAGAAATGTGCTTCAAAAACCCACTGTTTGATTATTTTGAGTGTGTTTGGTTAGAAGAAAACATGAGACAGAAGCAGGACAAATCGTGGTGCAATCTTCTGGACAGAATTAGAATTGGCCAACTCAATGAAGGCGACTTGGAGACACTGATGCAGCGTGTGCGCACAAAAGAGGAGCTTCTCAACACTGACATTGCAATGAGATTGTATCCAACTAAGGACCTGGTACAGAACTATAATTCTAGTGAGCAAGGCAAGCTGACTGCCGCTACACAAACCTTCCTAGCAGTAGATATATACTCGCTCAATGACGTTGCCAGTGGATGTACTGCTGATGCAAAACATATACCAAAAGACGATAGAGATGCAGGCGGATTGGTAAAGAAACTTGAGCTTTCTATTGGCACAAAGGTCATGCTGACACGCAACTTGTGCTGGGACCTTGTAAATGGTGATCTTGGAAAAGTCGCAAGGTTTCAACGAAACGAAACTGGACAAATTTGTGTTATTCTGGTGGAATTTGAAGACCCTGACATAGGGAGTGAGCTCCAAGACCCAGAACAGGATGGACTGGTACCAATTGAACGGATCGAAACAGAGTACAACCATTACGGCCGATTCATCAGTAGGACGCAGTTTTCACTAATGCCTGCTTGGGCAGTTACAATTCACAAGGCTCAGGGAATGACTCTCACTTCCGCCGCAGTGCACATTGGAGATAAGATATTTATGCCAGCACAGATCTACGTGGCACTTAGCAGAGTAAGAAGCCTTTCTGGTCTCTTCATTGAGCACTCCGCCAAAAGCTGTATCAAAATAAGTAAACTGACTCCTCGCAAAGACGTTATAGACTGGGCAGCAGAAGCCATGAGAAAGTAGAACGTTATGAAATCTCAAATTGATGCTCTCATGTAAAATATCATGGAAGTACGTACCTACAAAATAGGCTACTTACAAAATGTTTCTCGCGTTAGACCTATCCAATAGAGCAAAATGAGCAACATTGCCTCTGTCCTGATATAGCCTACTATCAGACTCAGACCTACTGCACTGCAAAGCGTACTGCAATGTAAAATACAACGGAAGCACATACACTGTGAAATAGGCTAAATAGTAATGAAACGGTTTGATTGCCAGACCAATTAAGAAGTGCAATACTGACCAAAGTGAAAATGCCTTATGAACTTACAGTGTTGGCGAACTGCAGCAAAACCAGCCTGTCTGCAAAGGATGAGTCGACATAAATGACTCAAGAAGAAGGAAAGCCGTGGAGCTTTCTAGGTAGGTATGTTTCTTACAAGTATAGTCGTAAGTAAGATGGTCTGCAGTGCACAAATCTATCGATTTGCAAATTTTTTCCAGTCACGTTCTACAAAGCAAGTCGTCATCATGCTTTGGACTCTCCTCACCCAGACATCAACAGTATCCACCGTCCACCAGACTTGACCAATCGGAGAGCTTGGCGTTGACTTCAGCTCCACTGGTGAGAACTATTAAGCGCTAGGTACACTGACAAATGGGAACATCATTTTCCAAATTCACGGATAGGCTCGACAGCTGTTGAGAACACCTACTGCTGCTGCTCAACAGCTATTGCTCAGACACTCTCTCCGCAACCCGCCCTTCTCAAGTCACTGTGGTATAGCGGAGCACCCGCCCTTCTCAATCCACTACGGTGCAGCGGAGGAGCATTGCGTTGCATTGGCTTCAAGGTGATTTTGTTGGAATGTATACTCACTGGCACCCATGATGGACTGTCTTTTACTGCTTCAGCCGCCCACCTGCTTGAGCCTCCCCCTTGCTTCAGCCTCCAACCAAGTGCTAATTGGAAGCCACAAGAAGGGTGTTCCAGCAGCAGCTGCGATTGAAAATGTGATATTTTTGCCCATACGCATCAATATGGAGATTGTAATTGTCTGTACCAAGAAACATGCTGAAGACAAACCGTTGTTCTTGTTTCAAGATATCCAATTGCATCCACCAAATAGAGTCGAATGCAAAACAAAGCAGAAGAACGACACCCGACACCAATTTTGACAACAATTTAAGCTGTTTAAAATTGTTGAACTGTTCGCATTTTGACAAAACCCTTGAAAACATTCCTAATTTTGTCGATTACAAAATTTAAAACTACTTGCTATACACTTGGTAGACTATGCCCGACACACCCATGCAAAGACATTTTAAAATTTAAGCTATTTGAAATTGGCGATTTTAGGGAATTTTGATAGACCCCTTGAAAATTTCCCCATTTTTGCTAATTACAAAATCTAAAATGTTTGCTAAATACTTGGCAGACTTTGCCCGATACACCAATGCAAAGACATTGTCAAATTTAAGCCATTTGAAGTTGTCGAAATTTGCTAATTTTGACACAACCATTGAAAATATACCTAGGTAATTTCGTGAATTCTAAAATCTGAACCTAATTGCTAAGTAGTTGCCAGACTATGCTCAATACATCCGTGTAAAGAAATTTTGAAATTTAAGCTGGTTGAAATTGTCAAAGTTTGGGGATTCTAACGAAACCCTTGAAATATACCAAATTTCGTTAATTATAATATCTGAACCTATTTGCTAAATAATGGACAGGTTATGCCCAATACATTCACGCAAAGATGTTTTGAAATTTGAGCTGTTTGAAATTGTCAAATTTTGAAAATTTTGGCAAAACCCTTGAAAATATCCCAAAATTTCTTAATTATAAAATCTAGAACGACTTGCTAAATACTTGACAACCTATGCCCGACACAACCATGTAAAGAAATTATGAAATTCAAGCCGTTTGAAATTGTCGAAATTTGAGAGTTTTGACAATACCCTTGAAAATATCCCTAATTTCGTTAATTATAAAATCTGAAACTATTTGATAAATACTTGACAGACTATGCTCGACACATCCGTGAAAAGAAGTTTTGAAATTTATGCCGTTTGAAATCGTCGAAATTTGGGAATTTTGACAAAACCCTTGAAAATATCCCTAATTTTGTTAATTATATTCGCTAAAACTAAATGCTAAATACTTGGCAGACTATGCTCGATACATCGGTGCAAAGAAGTTTTGAAATTTAAGGTGTTTGAAATTGTCGAAATTTGGGAATTTTGACAAAACCCTTAAAAATATCCCTAATTTTGTGAATTATAAAATCCAAAACTATGTCACAAATTCATCGCGTCTTATGCCATTTCCATTTCAGCAAAACTTTGCCGATACGACTTGTAAATAGAAGTGTCATTTTTGACATTTTCATATTTTAATTGTAACTATATCTCGAAATAGCGAAATTAGCAACAGAAACGGACAACGGCACGTTACTCAGCGCATTCGACTCCATTGGGTGGCACTAACCGCCATGTCTAGTTGTGTGACACACACACACACACACACACACACGAACAGACAATAGCGTCCGTATATATACTCGCCGCGCTGGGGCGCGGCGAAACAAGTGAGACGTACCAATCATCTGCTATGACACGGCCAAAATGTGTAGATGTGCAGATCGCAACGACTGGAGGTGTCTCTATTCGTCACGATGCAACGTCATACACCTCGACCTCGTACACAAAGTAATAGAGTACGTACATCATGGTGGGGTCGATGGAGTGGAACGACACCACTCTTGGGTTACAGCATTTGCCTTCCTGAAATTCAAACGTTGCACGAAGTATGAACATAGGTACCGCAAAGTGCTGGAAATTTCGGGCGAAACAATGTTTACAATGCGTCACTTAGGGGCGAAAGCAATTTGAGCGCCGCATGAGTTCATCTTTTCACTTGCTGACTAAATGGGGGTGAATTTCAAAGAATGTCATATTGCCAAGTTAGGAAAACCATCCAAAGCATACATAGGTATGCACATGTACCTAATACTACGTTTGATATTTCAGTTGAACAAGCTTGGTTTGGCTGCTCTAACGCGGATCCCTTCCCATCCTCCAATAACACTTGCGTGCGGTTTGGGAGAAAGCTATTATCATTTGGAAACCCGAAATTATTTTATCGATGTGCCTCTCAGGGGAGGTGCTGCGTAGGTAGAGTAGCAAAACTATTATGAAAGCGAACACTAGTCAGCAATTTGAAGTTCTGCCAAGGTAAATACCAACAAAGTGCCGACTACCAGGCTAATCTTCAGCTTGTCCATCTGAGCTTGCACGTGGCTGACGTTGGTGAGGATGGGGGCCAGGAACGTCATTGGCTTGTGAGAAAGAAAGGCCTGCCGACCCTAAAAATACTGTACCTATTCACGACGAAACACCGGGATCAGGAAACGAGCTGTAGTATGCTCTCTAAAGCGAACAATACAGGGTGTCCCACAATGGGTTTGGCAACTTTGTTTGTTTATTGCCTGAGATTGGGTTGACCGATCGATCTGAAATTTTAGATATTTGGAGCGCTAGGGTTAACTTAGATGTATGCCAAGTGAGAGATTTGTTGATTGCAACACACGAAATTGACGGAGCCGCAAGCTGAAAGTCCCGATTTTCGTGGGAGGCTAACCCTGGAATGATCATCAGTTGCGCTGTGATGAACATTTTGTGGAGCGGTAAACGGCATTAGAAAGACAAGAAAACAACCTTTCAGATCATAAAAGAACGAACTCTGTAACTTGCACGACGCGCGAGATACATTCGACCAAAGTTGGCCGTATTGTGCCTGCTGGCCTCGTTGGCCGCTCTCTGGTGGATGTTGCGCGCAGAGCCACCTCCGTAGCACAATACGGCAAACTTTGGCTGCCTGTATCTCGCGCGTCGTGCAAGTTACAGAGTTCGTTCTTTTATGATCTGAAAGGTTGTTTTCTTGTCTTTCTAATGCCGTTTACCGCTCCACAAAATGTTCATCACAGCGCAAGCGACGATCATTCCAAGGTAGCCTCCCACGAAAATCGGGACTTTCAGTTTGCGGCTCCGTCAATTTCGCGTGTTGCACTCAACAAATCTCTCACTTGGCATACATCTAAGTTAACTTTAGTGGTCCAAATATCTAAAATTTCAGATCGATCGGTCAACCCAATTTCAGGTAGTAAACAAACAAAGTTGCCAAACCCAACGTGTGACACCCTGTATGGTACATTGGCGCGCGTAAGCTTCCATATGCATTATTCCTAAGCTGCTGGAAAGGATGTACCTGTTCATCCCGTGTGTCGACGAACTCCGCGCCCAACTGACGAAAGCATTCTCTAACTGTGTAGTCTTCGTTTCTCGGGGATGAAGCTTGACAGGCCCTATGGCTCGAATTTTCGCCTGAAGAAAGCTGCACTGTGGTGGTTAGTTGGCGTTCCATCTTCCAGCGCACATACATAAAAGTTAGCGTTCCATCGCGCAGGCCATGGCCGTCTTTTCGAGCAGAAGACGGCCATGGGCTGACGCATCAGGCCATCACCGTCTAGACGGCCACGGCCTGATGGACCAGGCCAGAGCCGTCTAGACGGCGATGGCCTGAAGACGGCCATGGCCTGCAACATATACAACAAACCTCGCAGTGTCTCGACAAACAGACGCAGTGTTTCGCGACTGTAGGCGTAAGAAGCCCCACCTGACAAGTCCAGACCTGAAGCAAGGAAAATATGCAATGTGAAATGCAAGATTATATGTGCAATGTATGTGTTTGGAATGCAACGTTATGCGTTGGATTTGCGGAACATGAGCACAGGGCCTCTTTACCACGTTTGAAACACTACCTACATACCTTGCTTGGCATATGTAGATAGGTGGCACAGGGTGCTACACCATGTTTCTTCTATTTCGCTCACTGCACGAACTGTAGACGTGTATCTGGTGTACAATTCGTCCTCACGTACAACAATGTAAATTATGTTACCCTATGCACTCTTGATATGAATTGCTCAGTGCTACGGACAGACAAACATCTGGGTGTGGGTGGAAACGCATGGAATTTCTCCAGCATGAGTTGCAGTGAGTATGCGTAATTATGAGTAGCCATGTGACTATTTGGAGACTTCTGTAAGCGACGCACCTTCTGTTTCCATCGATTCAAACGTGTGGCCGAAGTACGAGGCCTTCTCAGGCGAAGACCGAGAAAGCAAAAGCTTTAGGTTTCCCGGAATTGTGAAGGTGTTGTCGTCCGCTTTGTAGACGAAATCGCACTCCCGCAAGTGGGAGTCGTGAATGTACTGAACAGTTCATGTCATTGTGTAAGTACAGTGGGCTTTGCACACGTTGTAACTGAATGTAATTAAAAGACGGGGTGTTTTGTAATTCGCAACCAAATGCTCACGAGAAATATTCTAGGCTTCACTGTGCGAGAGCATGAATTGGAGAAAAGGTGGAGCGGAAACGAGCGGCACGGCACTTCACAGCCCACATGTACGTTTCAGGGCGGTTATGTATACCTAAACGTCATGCAGCAAGAAAGCATACCAGCATAGCATTGATGACTTTGCTCCAGACGCTCTGCCTTACATGTCCATTGCCAGTCATGTTTCGAGCGGACAGCGTGGAGTTGTCGGCGTCCGAAGCAAGGAAGTAGAGATCGCATTTCTTCAGCCTGTGACGGATTTACGAACCGCTTACGTTACTACGATGATTAGTTAGGGCGTTGAGCCAGCGACTACTGCGTGTTAGAGGATGACAAATGCATGCTTGGCGAGTATAATATGTGCATGATGCCCTGATGCTACATTAGGATGCATGAAGGAAACGCAAATTCGACAAGAGTGACAAACTTTCACCATGCGTCAAGAACCGCAGTCGCCTTTGTAGCGTGGTTTCGCTCCGTCGTGGTAACGAAGCAGCACAGGCTCAGTGTGCCTCCGTTTATAGTACGCCTACCTGAAATCAGCATTTTGTACACTCGGTTGTAAACTTAACTCCAGCAATTACCGCCGATACGTTTGAATTTGTCGCCGACGGGAGGTAAGGTCGTCGCAAAAGGTGCGTGCACCGAGTGTTTTGACAGTCCCCACTTAACCTCGGCCATCTCTGTGCATATTATGTAGCAGGGTCGCTTCAGAATTGGTGAGGTTAACGTCCAATGTTTTGGGACGCCATTCAGGAAAACGATAATTGGCAATTTTGATGAGTTCCTGGCCTGGTGGTTGATAGAACTGAGGGTTTGACATGAATTGGCATCAACAGAAGATAAATTGGGCCTCTGGTGCTGTTGAAAGGAATGTCAGCCAAGGCACACTCAAGAATGGACGAATCAAATTATTTTGCTGTTGACCGATTTTGCTGTTTGGGTCAGCATTCCTGCGAGAATTGGTCTAGGATACTAAATTTGGTGTCAGATATTGAGAAATTTGGAAACCACGACACTGCCTGCGCTTTCAGCCACAAACAATTCCTCTTCTCAGCAGCGTGTATTACCGATGCTCCTGACGCCAATTTCGTACAAGCCGGTGGTCCAGTCCGTCATGTTCAGCATTACGCCCAACAAAGATCCCAGGCAGAAGGCGCTGACGGCGGCCAGCAGCTCGGCAGACCCGCTCATAGCCTATCAATACTTCTAGGTAAGCTGCAAGCGGATTAATCAGGCGAACAAGTCCGTATCGGCTGGTATACGACCAGTTTCCACCGGACGCATTGGCTGATCAAACAGTAGCCCTCGCAAGGCAAAGACCTTTACTCCAGCAAATCGCACACAAACACGCGACGCACTATTATGCCGTACCTCAGTACAGTATACACAGTTTGGCACACTGCCAAACCTTCCATAACACAGTTTGGCGTACCGTGTGCAATCAATCGACAGCGTAAAACGCCTTTGCCCAAACAGCAAATCTGCTCCCATTAAATCGACCGGCGTCAGCAAGACGATATCCTACTGTACCTAGGTACAGTACATCCGTAGGACGTATTGCACGTACGTGCATTCTCAAGTGCGCGTAGTAACACAATTTCGTTTTGGTAAACAACTGGTACATATCACAACCACGAAATAGAAGTCAGCTTCTGTAGCTAACAGTAGCTGTGGTGAATTCCTCGAGGGGGCGTAAACACTTCCTGAAATATCGTGACATAACAGCTGGAACAGGGGAGGGGCTAGGAGTTGGGTTTTCAAAGTGCGAAATTCGGCAAGCAACGCGATATTTGCACAAATCTGTAATTCGGTTGTCAATGGACTTGGCGTATTCTCGAGCCTTGACTTCTGCATTTGACTTCTTATACACCCTTCTGGACGTTCAACACCTTCCATTGCCTACATAGGAACCTCACCCTTCTAAGCTTTTACTAGAAACGGTTATGCTACACGGTAGAGCGTTAAATATAACAAGACAAGAGCTTCCTCAGCTCACTTTGGCCAACATTATGGGGTCGAAAGTCACTTCCTCTTCTTCTCCGCTGCCGCCGAGTTGTGTCTCGTCGTCTCCACTCCGCCGAAGGCCGTATGCCAAGAACTCAATGGCAAACATGTTGGCAGGCGTGATGTAGTGAAAGGATATGTGCTCCTTGCTGCAGCACTTCCGACCCTGAAGAGGCTTTCATGATGAGATGACGATTCAATAACCATCATAACAACCTAATGGCGAGGAGTGACCAACTCACGAAGCTCAGAGGATATTTGGTGTAGGTTGTCATGGGTTTGTCCTGTCTTGAAGGCATCAGGTGATATTGCGGAGGATTCGGCTACAATGATATTTAGAAGCTTCAGTTCAAGCAATTTCACCTCCTATTCAAACAACTGCGTTAATTCTTTGGATGCACTATCTGTTAGAGCGGACTAACTCAGCCACGCATGGGCCATTAGTATTCAACACAACACTCTCAGCGTTCCACAATTAATATCACAGTTGTTGTTTGGCGAGAGATTAGCGGTGTGGCACAAGCTTCACATTTACTGCACGAAAACACACCTGAAACCGCTGCCGTCCCTCGTCGTCCCTTGTATCAACCATCTGGGAAACAAAGAACATGCTCCAAGAATGATGGAATGTAGTTTAACCAAAGGTTGTATAGAAGAAGAAGACGTTGCCAGGATGACCGATAGTGAAAACTTCACCAAGACTATGCTAGAGCACTTTGCACGTGGTTAGAGCAACAACAATACAAACTTTGCGTCCCAACTTCTAACACTGCAAACATACTGTAGTTGCGTGCGGCCTACTAGCTTTCCGATGCACAGTACATATCATCATACCGTGATATTGAGGCTGCGTAAGCAGAAGCCCATTTCGACGTCCTCTCCACCTTCTTTCCTAACTGCTGGGCACAAGCTACGATTGTTCATATGCTTCAAAAACTTCAGTAGTGTCCCCTTGCTTAGAACGTAGCCAGCGCCGCCGCTCATGTATCCGCCAAAGATCTTGAATTCATGGCCGAAGAACCTGAAACAGTTAATTGGTGTTTTTATTATCCCATTTTGCACTGCTAGGTATTTCATTACGCTACTATGTAATACTTTATGTTGTTTGAACCGAAGTCGTCAATTCCTTTCTCTGTTATTGCATCTTCAAGTACATATGTAGGTACTTTATGCTGTAAATATGTACATGAATTCTTGTTAAGCTCACGTTTCTTCCATGGGATTGAACTTCTTCAAATACCGCTTCAAATTGTCCATGAACACGAAGCTATCATCATCCGTTTTCAACACAAAGTCGAAGTCATTTAGATGACGCCAACGAATGTACTCCATGGAATTTGTGAGCTTGTCCCACAGATATTTTCTCTCTGGAATTGTTACATTGACAGCTGGAAGGATCGGGTCGTCTGCAGTGGAGAAGAACATGCGGCCGTCGCATCGCTTTGCCCACGTGGCTGCCACCTGAAGTCTGAAGGACTCACTTGCAGCCTTCTTGTGATTTGCATAAGTGGGATCTCAGACGATTCCTGAAGTATGCTCCCCGTATTCGTAAAATGCCAACCGATGATCGCGCAAGTTTTTAACTCTAAGCATAAGATCAAGCCCAAGCAGCACTAGCCTAAGCCTAAGCCAAAGCCCAAACTAAAGCAAAAGTCATTTGTAGGTTGCTCTGCATGCATTTTAACAATACGGTAGCATTCTCCTGATACCTCACAGTCAGACTAGACAAATGGTTAAAGAGAGAGCAATGGCTGATAGTGGACGTCGGTGGGTAGGTGTAGGTGGAGGTTGGACGTATAGCGGTATGAGAAGGTTTGGCGTTTGCGTTGTAAAGATTCTGTGGATTTGTGAGTGAGCGAGGGCATGACGGACGGAGTTGACATGCATTGCATGCATGAGAGGGGGGGGGGGGGGGGGCTCGCGCCTACCGCTTTGGCTCTGACAGCGTGGTGGCTTTCATGGGTGAAAATTGCGCAGAAGACCCTTGGCAGCTTCTCCCCGGCAGCGTTCCCCGCTGACGCAACTCTATAGTGGACAGGTCAATAAGTGCGTGTCTCTTTAATTCATCAACTGTCTCACTCTCGCACCTTCCATCCCCTTGGCAATGCAACCGATCTAAGAGCGCGATGCCCAAGGAGACGGCTGGCCAAGTTGGTTTGTTCAGCAGATTGGCTGCCAAGAATCCAAATATGAATGAAGCTAGTGACGCCGCTAGAAACTTGTACATGTGGAGCGTGACGGACATATCCCTGCAATTGGACGTTTGTTGATCGTTCGCGCATCTCCTTTCAGCTTAATTCGCTATAGGGGACTCCTCAGATTTGGAAACGCATACCATTGCAATTAGGCAACCGATTGTAGAGTCAACAAGGCCATAAAAGGCTGAGAACGCAATGAGAAATTCTGCCCCATTCATCCATGCAAAGGGATTGCCTCCCCTCATACATTCGACGATTTCAATGGGTCTCATTCGCAGAGCGTTCTAATCCATAATACGCTATTTATACAGCTGTTTCTCCACCTTTGGCAATGTGGTGCTGAAACCAGGAATTGTACGATTCTATGTGGAGTAAATTGGCTGTTGGTACGAAGAGGGAGCGTACTATTATACGCAAATTACGGAATTGAACAATGTAATTTGTTTGCAGTTTGTTAGAACTACACAACGGTGTCTGACTGGGACCACGGAACCGGAAGTACCTACAAACCTATGTGCATGAATACCACATGCTCAAAAATTTGCAGAATTTCACATACATATTTTACAGAAAACGAGTCATTTCTGAAGATTTAGGCCGGTTAGAGAGGAGAGATTTGTGCATGCTTAATTCACAAGTTGCCACTCGATTCCAAATTCTACTCCTTGTCCAACCAAAACACGTGTTTAACAACAGACATTTGCGATCGCTTTAATGTGTACCGATCTATGTATAGCATGTGATTGAGCCGAGGAATTGCGCTGTGGAGTGGTGCCAGCGTTCGAAACGACCACTAAATATGTCGGTAGGATGGCAGCAGTTCAGTTTGTAGACAAATCCAGCGGCTCAACTCTACTCAAGTCAATCGAAACGTTGGTCTATATTGTAAAAACTACTTCTTGGTCAACTAACAATCGATCTTTTATGGCAAATGGTTTACATACAAAGCCTGCTGAGCTGATGTGACAAAGCGGAATCAGGGTGGCCTATAGAAACTTAAACCAGTTTCAGTTTTATAGTTTCATTTACAATCAGTTAACTGAAACTGAAACTGAATCGGAACTGGCACGGACGCCATAACTGAAACTGAAACTGAAACTCACAGTTTTGTTTCAGTTATGTAAGGTTGAGATTTTGCAAAATCTTGGTGTATTTTCACGTCTGCCTCCCCAGTCCCCACTTGTGTTCGCACGTCTACTCAGCGCGCTCGACGTCCCCCTTCAATTCAGTTGACCAAATAATGTATAGGTAGCTGGTACAGGTAGGCGGTAAACCTTCTATGGACATCACGGCACAAAAGGCAGCCACCTATCCAACGCATTTGAACGACTGCGAAATTGTATAAGCGAAGAATGTAACCTGGATGGACGTTGTCGGTCTTTGAGAGCACGATCGAAATCCCAAAGGGCATGACACGATCAAAACTGATTCTCGTGCTGAGCGTCGCCATTCTTGCATTCTTTCTTGTTGTTCTGGCCTTATCTGACTGGGGAAGCCATATTGGCCGGACCTTTGGAGCACCCTACCAGAGGATCTTCCGGTCATTTGGACTGAATGGGTACGCATTCAGTGTACATGCAATATACCGTACTCTCCTACAGTAGGTAGTATGTGTGTATCCAGGTGCGGTAGGCGCGAATGAAACGCTGATGAATGTGCAATTGTCACTGAAATGATCTACATATTGCACCAAAGTCGGATGGCATTACTGCAAGACTAACCCAACTTACTCACTGCGTGTGCAAGCAATTGTGCAAGCAATACTCCAGGACGCTTGTCCGTCATGATTGCACACAAATCCTATATACTAAGCGGCTAACGATGTCTGTCTGTTCGGCATCTGTCCGCTTAGCACTAGGCATTCAAATGGCGGCCACGGCGGCCAATGACGCGCGCACTGTACGCCAACACGCAAAACATCAACAACTCGTAGTGCGGGACCTTTACAGTGTCACCATTCACTAAAGAGTTGTCGTTGTAAGACTCCAAAGTGTATTCACAGGCACTTCTGACTTCGACGAGCGCGCGGCAGACTTCGCTTGGTCATCAGCCACGAACGAATGATCGAATGGCCGTCAGACTTGCGAGCAGTGGTGGTGGGCAATCTGTCTCATTCAAATGTGCTTGAAAACGTCAGCGGCAAGCGGTCAACCGCACAGAGCAGTTGCCATCAGCCACGAACGAACGATCGAATGGTCGTCAGACTTGCGAGCAGTGGTGGTGGGCAATCTGTCTCATTCAAATGTGCTTGAGAACATCAGCGGCAAGCGGTCAACCGCACAGAACAGTTGCCATCAGCCGCGAACGAACGATCGAATGGTCATCAGACTTGCAAGCAGTGGTGGTGGGCAATCTGTCTCATTCAAATGTGCTTGAGAACATCAGCGGCAAGCGGTCAACCGCACAGAACCGTTGCCATCAGCCGCGAACGAACGATCGAATGGTCATCAGACTTGCGAGCAGTGAATCTGTCTCATTCAAATGTGCTTGAGAACGTCATCGGCCAGCGGTCAACCACACAGAACAGTTGCCATCAGCCGTGAACAAACAATCGGGCAATCTGTCTCATTCAAATTTGTTTGAGAACGTTACCGACAAGCGGTCAACCGCACAGAGCAGTTGCCAATTGCCATCAGCCACAAACGAACGATCGAATGGTCATCACTTTCGAGCAGTGGTGGGGAGCCATCTGTCTCATTCAAATGTTCTTGAGAACGTCAGCCATCGGCAAGCGGTCAACCGCACAGAAAGTTGCCGTCAGCCGCGAACGAACGATCACTGCATCTTCTGACCAGTGGCCATGGAGAGTTTCATGCTTTGAACAGTGTTCTGAGTAGTGGCTAATGGCTATACGTAGCTCATGGATCATTGCATGTCTGACCAGTGGCTGTGGGGCATTCATCGCTGCATGTACCTGTGGGCAATGGACTGTTGCATGTTGCAATAAGCTACAGCAAGCAGTCTGTTATGGACTATAGAGTATCACCTATGGGCTAAAGGCACTAGTCCCATATACTAAGCGGCTAACGGTGTTCCTATATACCAAGCGGCTAACGGTGTCTGTTTGTCTGTCCAAACACTTTTCGCCATAACTCTTGACACGGTTGACGGATCGCGACGATCTATACATCAAAACGACCGTCCATTTGCTGCGTTTCTCGCCTGCCAATTCTCGACTTTGGGTGTTTGCTGAATCACCAGAAATCGGCAGATATCCTATATACTAAGCGGCATAGAGTCTGTTTGTCTGTTTGTTAACACGATAACTCTTGACAACATTGATGGTTCGCGATGGGCTATACACCAAAAGAACCACTGCTGTCTGGAATAGAACGTCTCCTATTGTGGACTTTGTCTGATGACAAAATTGGGAATTTCACAAATTTGTCTATTTGGAATCTACTGTATTTTGGTGCACTGTGCGCCTGAATACAGTATACCATACAGAATAGTGGGCCGTTGCGCCTTATGTGTTAGGTGCATTTCTGCTCGACTACTGTACGCAACAGAATTGTGAGTTGCGTCATGACCATTACGATGTAAACATATAGTTAAAGCACGTAATTCCATTCGCGTCAGCCGCGAACGAACGATCGAATGGTCGTCAGACTTGCGAGCAGTGGTGGTGGGCGATCTGTCTCATTCAAATGTGCTTGAGAACGTCAGCGGCAAGCGGTCAACCGCACAGAGCAGTCGCCATCAGCCGCGAACGAACGATCGAATGGTCGTCAGACTTGCGAGCAGTGGTGGTGGGCGATCTGTCTCATTCAAATGTGCTTGAGAACGTCAGCGGCAAGCGGTCAGCCGCACAGAACAGTTGCCGTCAGCTGCGAACAAACGATCGATTAGTCGTCAGATTTGCGAGCAGTGGTGGTGGGCGATCTGTCTCATTCAAATGTGCTTGAGAACGTTAGCGGCAAGCGGTCAACTGCACAGAACAGTTGCCGTCAGCCGCGAACAAACGATCGAATGGTCGTCAGACTTGCGAGCAGTGGTGGTGGGCGATCTGTCTCACTCAAATGTGCTTGAAAACGTCAGCGGCAAGTGGTCAACCGCACAGAACAGTTGCCGTCAGCCGCGAACGAGTGATCGAATGGTCGTCAGACTTGCGAGCAGTGGTAGTGGGCGATCTGTCTCATTCAAATGTGCTTGAGAACGTCAGCGGCAAGCGGTCAACCGCACAGAACAGTACAGAACAGTTGCCATCAGCCACGAACGATCACTGCATCTTCTGACCAGTGGCCATGGAGAGTTTCATGCTTTCAACAGTGTTCTTAGTAGTGGCTAATTCAACAGTGTTCTTAGTAGTGGCTAATGGCTATAGCCCATGGATCATTGCATGTCTGACCAGTGGCTGTGGGGAATGGATCGCTGCATGTACCTGTGGGCAATGGGCCGTTGCATGTTGCAATAAGCTACAGCAAGCAGTCTGTTATGGACCATAGAGTATCACCTACGGGCTTAAGGCTCTAGTCGATCGACTGCATAGCATTGTTTGTCAGTTTGTTAACACGATAACTGTTGACAGGGTTGATGTATCCTGGTGATCTATAGATCAAAAGTACCGTCATGGTCTTAAGTTTTGCATCTCCTATTATGAACTTAGGCTGATGTCTAAATTCAACAAAAATCGCAAAAATATCAACTGCACAGCACATTCTGAGCACTATGGAGTGAATGAATGTCACTTTGGTGCAAATTTCGTGCTATTGTGTCGCCATTCACTGCTAAGTTGTCAATGTGAGACACTGAGGTGTATTCAGAGGCATGGGAGCAGGTGCGATAGTAAATGCAGGCACTGGCTGGCAGGGGCACATTGTCAAACAACTTTTGATCTTTCTGAAATCACCTATGGGCTTAGCACAAGTATTGGGTGGTCAAAATCAGTGTATTCTGAGGCACAAGAGTTGGTGCAACCACAAAGTCAGGCACTGGCAGGGGCACAGTGTTCAATGACTTTTGATCTATCTGCTCCTCCTGTGGGCTGTTGTAAGCAGTGGCTGGGTGACATAGGTCAGCACATTGGCTCCCTAAGTATGTGTAATCACCACAGGCTAAAGGGTATAGCTTATCTCCTACGGGCTTAAGGCTCTAGTCCTATATACTAAGCGGCAAATCTCTGTCCGCCTGTCTGTCTGTCTGTCTGTTTGTCCGGCCATTTTCTCTTGACACAGTTGATGGATCCTGGAGATCTATAGCTTAAACTGACCGTCGTGGGCTGGAAGGAATACCCCCCTATTTTAAAACTTTTGCAAGTTACTAAATTTCACAAAATTCACAAAAATATCGACTGCACAGTACATTCTGAGCGCTAAAGAGTGCCTACTGGTCATTTTCGTGGAAATTTCACGCTGTCGTGTCACCATTCACTCCAGAGCTGTCGCTGTGAGACTCCTACAGGTATTTGGAGGCACGGGAACAGGTGCAAAGGTAAATGCAGGTACTGGCAGGGGCACAGTGCCAGAAGACTTTAGCTCTATCTGAAATCTCCTAAGGGCTAAACACCAGCATCCATGTGTTAGCTTCAGTGTATTCAGAGGCATGGGAACAGGTTCGATGATAAATGCAGACACTGGCAAGGGTGCAGTGTCAAGAAACTTTTGATCTATCTGAATCCTTTTATGGGCTAAACACAAACACCTATATGCAGAGTTTAGTGTAATCAAAGGCACAGGAGTGGGCGCAATGGTAAATGCAGGCACTGGCAGGGGCAGTGTGTCACAAGACATTAGATCTATCTGAAATCTTCTATGGGCTAAATGTAAGCTTCCATGTGTTAGCTTCAGTGTATTCTGAGGCGTGGGAGCTGGTGCAACACTAAAAGCAGGCACTGATAGAAGCGCAGTGTCAAATGACTTTAGATCTATCAGAATCTCCTATGGGTTGTTGTGAGCATTGGCCGTGAACCATAGGCCAATACATGTTGTGAGCAGTGGCTGATTTTCATGGGTCGATACAAATGGCTCTGTTTCTATAGGTGTCAGACATAGATATACAGTATCACCTATGGGCTAAAGGCACTAGTCCTACTATACTATAGTGAATTGTCGTATAATAGTATAGTACTAGTGCCTTTAGCCCATAGGTGATTCTCTATAGTCCATAAAAGACTGCTTGTTGCAGCGTATATTTCAACATGCAACAGCCGATTGTCCACAGTCACTGGTCAGAACATGCAGCACTCCATGAACTGCAGCCACGGGTACATGCAGCGATTCATGGCCCACAACTACTGGTCAGACATGCGTTAAAATATGGCTGACCATTTTAGTTTCAGTTTTAGTTTCAGTAATTTATAGAAACTAAAACTGAAACCAGCTTCAGTTTCTATGGTCTCTTCTGGGCGCAATCCTCCAGACAGCGGGAGATTGCACGTTTAGAGGGGCAGTCTGCTGCTAGACAAAACGTTGTTTGCAATGAATTCCGTTTCTAATAATATATCAATTCCATGTCATGTCACAGAAAGATGGTGATAAACATGGTGCCCCCAGTAGGGACTAATATGCTTTTGCAATTCACGACGCGCACCACCACAGCTAAGACGATGCAACAGCCTAATGCCTACTTGCCATGCAGCGCATGACACATTGCTAGCGACACCTACAAAGTCGTTCGTGCGGCCCGATGGCGTGTATTTCCCAAAGCGGAGAACGACAATACGTTCTGAGCCGCGGAACTCTCAGTTTACACAAGAGACGGTTCTTAGAATGTCCAGAGTCATGTCGTTCTCCGCCTTCTTCCTAGTAGCAGTCTTCTTCCTGGCTTCGCAGCGAGTTGGCGGAAGATCCATCGCAACTTTCCAAAGGGATTACTGTGTGACTATATGCGAAGGACTCTTCTACGTTTGCTACGGTGTGTACCTACGTTTCTTCAACAGGCAGAGATCGTTGCTGCTAAGATGCAAGATGGCGTAACCTCAGCGACACAATATTTTCTTCACGTACTGCCTATCACAAACTGGCGCTTCACAAACTATCACTCTGCAAATTGACAGCGTCACTGCAGCTGTGCGTGAGAGAGACGCCTAAATGGTGTGACGCGCTCAACAAGACAACAAAGTTCTACGGTTGGGTCTGAATGAGTGCTCCCAGATTCTGAATAAGGGCCCCCAACTTCTTTTGGGTGCCACAAATTTTGAATGAGTGCCCCCAGGGTCCAGAGGCGCTCTACTACAGCGATCGTGCGAGTCGCCTGTTGGACACAGCCGGCCTAAGCAGGAGGTGAAGTAGATGGAGGAGTGCTCTCACCACTTACCGTTGGCACTAGAGGGGGGGGGTGGGGTGGGTGGTTGTGTGGGTTGTTGGTTTGGTTTGTTTTGGGGGTTTGTTTTTTGTGTTTGTTTTTTTTGTTTGTGTTGTTTGTGGGTGGTTTGTTTTGGTGGTTTTTTTTTTGGGTGTGTTTTTTTTTTGTGTGTGTTTTTGTTGTGTTGGGTTGTTGGTTTTTGGGTTTTTGGGTGGTGGTGGGGGTGTTTGGGTGGTTTTTTTGGTGTTTTGGGTGTGGGTTTTGTTGTGGTGTGTTTTGTTTGGGTTTGGTTGGTTGGTTTTTTTTTTTTTGTTTGGTTTTTGGTGTTTTGGGGTGGGTGGGGGGGTTTTTTTTGTGGTTTTTGTGTTTGTTTGTGGTGGTGTTTTGTGGTTTGTTTTGTGTGTTGTTGGTTTTGTGCTTTACTCGGTCGGCGTCGCGCCCGGCGGTCTCAGTTGAGTCTTAGCGTGACCACCAACTTCAGGGCGCGCCCTGAAGTCGGTCACCAGTCGCGCACTAAGCCTAAGCTTCGACCCGCCAGACTGCGACGCCGACTGACTCTTGTGCACTATTGGCGCAGGGCGAGCCTAAACATAGCTTGATCTCAAAGGATAATCTTGCTTGTAAAGCATAGAGAACGGCCACGGTATAATCCACAGACGTAATCCATGGCCCTGCCGATCCGCCACACAGTGGTTAGATAAAAGTCGTGCGTGCTCAGAACATTGGGGGCACTGATTCAGAACTTTGGGGCACTCATTCAGGTATAACCAAGTTTCATGGTCTCTTCAACCAATCTAAAAGTTGCAGTGATGAGTCATGGTTGTTCTTAGGTCATGCAGTGGTCGCCAGTGGGGTGAACCCAGTTGTCGCGGCAGGCTGCAACGGTGCTCTTGTGCTCTGCTCGGCCGAATGCTATCGCCATTATGTGAGCTCCCCCTGCATAGATATAATTGTTGTAGGTGCATGTGAAGCTAATGACGCAAGTCTAGTCGGACGTGTTTGCTTTGGAATGGCCGTTAGTAGTATATTCCGTCCACATGAGTCGAGACATCCTTTCACCATACCTCTGAAAAGCTGTACGTGGGTGAAAAAGACAAAGGAAAGCCCAAAGTCTTGAGGCACCTGATGCCAGATTCAGAATCAAATCCTTTCACTATGTAAGACTAGAAACAAGCAAGACTAGATTATACTACAAGCTAAACACGCTTGAAGCACCGGATAAGTATCTCGCTGCACGAAAGAGGGATAGTCCAAGCAGCAGAATAGTGAGTAAATCGTGGAGAATTTTCTTTCAGAACGTGCTAAAGTGCTCTACGTATGCAAATGAAGCTTTGCTTGCCTAATTGCTGTTCTCTACCTCTACAACTCCTGGGAACTGGGAAGACTGGCACAAAATCGATCAAACTTCGTGCAGCATTCTTCACCAAGATGTGCCTAACACTTGGCACTCGCTCAGATAGTCTTTTAAGCTGACCGCTTGCTTGCAGGGCAAGCGCCGTCGTCGCAGAGCCGCTGTCTCCGCCCACACCCCATGAGTACACCGAAAGCAACCGGAGAGTGATGAATATCCTCCAGCTACTGTAGCGCACTACTATAACGAAATATTGCGTCCTTTTATGCGATGCATTCTCATTAGGTTGAGATAAGTGCTTGATAGTCCTCGTGGGCCGCGGTTTACGAAGTGAGGGACCTGGACTGCTATGGGACGAAAACGCCGAAGACCTACCGGGTGTCCCAAAAAAAGTATCCACTTCTTCTCCAGCTCACTGTTTACGCCCCTGTAAATCAATTTTCACGAAACTTGGCACACATATACCCAGGTGTGTTGTACATGAGTGTGCCAAAGTGTAGCCCAATCGCTTTAGTGTAGCTTGATTTACGAGCATATGTATAAACTGCTCGCGCCAGAATCTCCGCGTTCTTCGCGCACTTCAAGCTAGACGACGTCGCTTGATGACAACCTGCTGTGACTGTTGCTAATGCAGATAATGTCGGCAAAGTGGCTAGAACAGAAGCGGTGTACCATTTGAACCATTTGATGCCCTGGAAGCAAACATTTCGTAAGTCTGGGACGATCTTCCACAGAACGTGATTTTACCCTGCCTTCTTTTAACGAAGGGGTCGAGGCTTTCGCAACAGGTTGAAATGCGCTGTTGAGGCCCATGGGTGACAAATTGAGGCCAGTTTGGCCAAGTTGTAATATGTCGACCCTTCACGTTAATCTGAGTAATATTTGGTTGCAGTTTGTCAGCTGGAACGCAGGGGGACTGCGTTGGTCGAAGCGGTTTTGCATGTACCGCACTTAAACGATTGTAGCTACGCTTGTGTCAGACTTTTGCTAAAAAATTTTGGTGAGCCGATTAACAACACTATGGTGTACGAATGTGCAAAATTTGGTTGAGATACGTCGTCGCAGTCACGAGTAATGAGCCGGAGAAAAAGTGGATACTTTTTTGGGACACCCGGTACATACAGGGTGGCCCAAAAAAAGTGAGACCCCTAACTTCGCGACCGCCGTTCTCGAGCGTGACTGCGCATATCAAGCCCCAAGTTGGACAGGACATACTACAGGGAGTTTTTGATGAGGTACCAAAATTTCAGCCCATTTCGTACTCCAAAGAGAAGATGGCGTCGTTTTGCGCAGGGTCATGTCAAAAATCGCGTGCGGCGCTTTCACTGCAGGAGGTCGTGCTGGAGCTGAAGAAGGCCAGCTCCAGCACGACCTCCTGCAGTGAAAAGCGCCGCACGCGATTTTTGACATGACTCTGCGCAAAACGACGCCATCTTCTCTTTGGAGTACGAAATGGGCTGAAATTTTGGTACCTCATCAAAAACTCCCTGTAGTATGTCCTATCCAACTTGGGGCTTGATATGCGCAGTCACGCTCGAGAACGGCGGTCGCGAAGTTAGGGTCTCACTTTTTTTGGGCCACCCTGTATAAGTAAGTCCGGTAGGTGTCATTGGTACGGTTCGTTACTACGTTGAGGTTTTCTCTTGGTTCGCCATTTGGGTACGTACGTATCTCTGTGACACTGACTTCGCGAATCGTTTTGCTTATTAAGTAATCTTCTCTTCTGATTGGGTTGTCAAGCGCGGACGCAGTCTTGCACCATATTCGAGCATTGTGAAGTATGTAGATTGCAAAGTGGTACAGTACATGACAACTGCCGTAGCCAGCCAACACCTCCAAGGCGTAGCCAGAATTGGACGTTCCCCATATTTTGAACGGTCATCACTATTGGGTATTTCAACCTGGTGTCACCCGGGTTGCTAACCGCAAAACATGCAGCGAGAAACCTACGAACGGTTTCACTGCTCACCATTTCAACTGGATACCACCTAAGACACGACTCCTCAACTCACACTCCAAGCGTCGCCCCGCAAGAGTGGGCCCGTTAGGGTCTTATTACTGGCTGTAGTGGTTTTGACCCGGGTCGTGGTCGGTCACGTGGCATCTCTGACCTCAATGGGACACATCGAGCATCCTTATCCACATCGTCAATATATGACGTTCTATTTTTGTAATTATATGGAATTCGGACAAATAATCACATATTTCTATCAAATTTCACATTTGCAAAAAATTCTTTGTATTACAAGTTATCCGCTGTCTATGCCCTTTCCATTTATGAAAAAATTTTGCCGCTAGTCCTACATACTATGGCGCCTAGAGTGTGTCCGTTTGTTTGTCTGTCTGTGAGCGCCATAACTCTAGACACAGTTGTTGGTTCGCGATGATCTATAGCTTAAACTGACCGTCGTGACATGTTGTTGTGCACCTCCTATTGTGGACTTTGGTCGTTGACTAAATTCCACAATATTTTGCAAATATCAGCTGCGCCAGTACATTCTGAGCACAGCATGCACCACATGCTGTGACTGATGTTTGATTTCGCGCCGAGACCGCTTTACAATGTCACCATTCACTAAAGAGTTGTCGTTGTGAGACTCCAAAGTGTATTCGCAGGCACTGCATGCACTGGCAGGGGCACAGCATCAGACTACTCTGTATCTATGTCAAATGACCTTAGATCTATCTGAAATCTCCTACGGGCAAAAGCCAAATGTCTATGGCCTAAACCCAAGCGTCTACCGTGTATTTACAGGCACGGGAGGTGGTACGATCCTAAACGTAGGCACTGGTAGGGGCACAGGGTCGCATGACTTGAGATGCATCTGAAATGTCCTACGGGCTAAACCCAATTGTCTATGGGCAAAACCCAAGTGTCTATTGTGTATTTGCAGGCATGGGAGCTGGTGCAATCCTAAACATAGGCACTGGCAGGGGCACAGGGTCGAGTGACTTGAGACCTATCTGAAGTGTCCTAAGGGCTAAATCCAATCGTCTAAGGGCTAACACTAAAGAGTTGCCATTGTGAGACTCCAAAGGGTTCATGCGGACTCTGGTCGATGTCTAAATTCCAAAATATTTTGCAAATATCGACTGCGCCAGTACATTCTGAGCACAGAAGGCACCACACGCTGTGACTGATGTTTCTTTTTGCGTGACTGACGTTTGATTTCGCGCCAATAGCACTTTAGAGTGTCACCATTCACTATGGAGTTGTTGCTGTGAGACTCCAAAGTGTATTCGCAGGCACTGCATGCACTGGCAGGGACACAGCATCAAACTATTCTGGATCTACGTCAAACGACTTTAGATCTATCTGAAATGTCCTGCAGGCTAAACCCAACTGTCTACGGGCTAAACCCAAGTGTCTATTGTGTATTTGCAGGCACGGGAACTGGTGCGAGCCTAAATGTGGGCACTGGAAGGGGCACAGGGTCGAATGACTTGAGATCTATCTGAAATGTCCTATGTACTAAACCCAAATGTTTATAGGCTAAAGCCGAGCGTCTACTGCGTATTTACAGGCACTGGAGCTGGTGTGAGCCTAAACGTAGGCAGTGGCAGGGGCGCAGGGTCAAGTGACTTGAGATCTTTCTGAACTGTCCTACTGGCTAAACCCAATTGTCTATGGGCTAAAGCCAAGTGTCTATCGTGTATCTACAGGCATGGGAGCTGGTGCAGTAGTAAATGTAGGCACTGGCAGGGGCACATTCTCAAATGGCTTGAGGGCTATCTCAAATGTCCTTCAGGCTGATTACCCCATGGGCTATTGGCCATAGGGATTCTCCTATGGGCTAAAGGCTCTAGTCCTATATACTAAGGGGCATAGAGTTTGTGTGTTTGTTTGTTTGTTTGTTTGTTTGTTTGTCCGGCCATTTTCTCGCGACACAGTTGACGGATCCTGGAGATCTATAGCTTAACTAACCGTCGTGGACTGGAAGGAATCCCCTCCTACTTTAAAACTTTTGCAATTCACTAAATTTCACAAAAATCACAAAAATATTGGCTGCACAGTACATTTTGAGCACTAAGGAGTGGCTGACAGTTTCTTTCATGTTACTTTTGCAGTATTGTGACACCATTTACTACAGAGTTATCGTCTTGAGACCCCAAGATGTATTTACAGGCATGGTGAGTGGCGCAAGGCTAATCGTAGGCACTGGCAGAGGCACAATCTAAAATCGACTTTGGGCTGAAGCCAAGCTTCTACAGGCTAAACTCAAATGCCTTTGCTTTGATGTGTATTCACAGGCATGTGAACAGGTGTAATTGTAGGCAGTGGCACAGGCACAACCTGAAGTCATCTATAGGCTAAAGCCAAATAGTCGCTGTGGCATGCCATAAGTCACTGCATGTTCTGACCAGTGGCGTGCGCCATCAGTAGCTTCATGACAATTGCGTAACGACAGTGCTCTTGGGACTATAGAGATTCTCCCACGGGCTAAAGACTCTAGTCCTTATTACTAAGGCGCCTAACTCTGTCCGTGTGTTTGTTTGTTTGTTTGTTTGTGGATCTGTGAACGCCATATCTCTAGACACAGTTGTCGGTTCGCGATGATCTACGGCTTAAACTGACCGTCATAGCCTGTAGTTTTGCATGAAGGTTTGTGGACTTTGGTCGATTTCTAAATTTCAAAATATTTCGAAAATACCGACTGCGCCAGTACATTCTGAGCACAGAAGGCACCACACGCTGTGACTGACGTTTGATTTCGCGTGACTGACGTTTGATTTCGCGCCAATAGCACTTTAGAGTGTAACCATCCACTATGGAGTTGTCGCTGTGAGACTCCAAAGTGTATTCGCAGGCACTGCATGCACTGGCAGGGACACACCATCAAACTATTCTGGATCCACGTCAAACGACTTTAGATCTATCTGAAATGTCCTGCGGGGCTAAACCCAACTGTCTACGGGCTAAACCCAAGTGTCTATTGTGTATTTACAGGCACGAGAGCTGGTGGGAGCCTAAATGTGGGCACTGGCAGGGGCGCAGGGTCGAATGACTTGAGATCTATCTGAAATGTCCTATGGACTAAACCCAAATGTTCAAAGGCTGAAGCCAAGCGTCTACTGCGTACGCTGTGATTGGCGTTTGATTTCGCGCCAAAAGCGCTTTACAGTGTCATTATTCATGACAGAGTTGTCGTTGTGGGACTCCAAAGTGTATTCACAGGCACTGCGTGCACTGGCAGGGGCACAGCATCAAACTGCTTTGGAGCATTGTCAAATGTCTTTAGATCTAACTGAAATCTCCTATGGGCTAAGCCCAAATGTCTACGTGCTAAACCCAAGAGTCTACCGTGTATTTACAGGCACGGGAGGTGGTGCGAGCCTAATTGTAGGCACTGGTAGCGGCACAGAGTCAAATGGCTTGAAATCTATCTGAAATGTCCTATGGACTAAACCCCAATGTTTATACAGGTTAAAGCTAAGCGTCTACTGCGTATTTACAGGCACTGGAGCTGGTGCAAGCCTAAACATAGGCAGTGACAGGGGCGCGGGGTTGAATGACTTGAGATCTTTCTGAACTGTCTTACAGGCTAAACCCAATTGTCTACGGGCTAAAGCCAAGTGTCTATTGTGTATTTACAGGCATGGGAGCTGGTGCAGTGGGTCAATAGCCCATGGGTAATCAGCCTGTAGGACATTTGAGACAACCCTCAAGTCATTTGACAATGTGCCCCTGCCAGTGCCTACATTTACTACTGCACCAGCTCCCATGCCTGTAAATACACAATAGACAATTGGCTTTAGCCCATAGGCAATTGGGTTTAGCCCGTAAGACAGTTCAGAAAGATCTCAAGTCATTCGACCCCGCGCCCCTGCCACTGCCTACGTTTAGGCTCGCACCAGCTCCAGTGCCTGTAAATACGCAGTGTGCAGTAGTAAATGTAGGGACTGGCAGGGGCACATTGTCAAATGACTTGAGGGCCATCTCAAATGTCCTACAGGCTGATTACCCATGGGCTATTGACCATAGAGATTCTCCTACGGGCTAAAGGCTCTAGTCCTATATACTATGGCGCCTAAGTCTGTCCGTGTGTTTGTTTGTTTGTTTGTCTGTGGACTCCATAACTCTAGACACAGTTGACGGATCGCGATGATCTATGGCTTAAACTGACCGTCCTGGCCTGTAGTTGTGCATGAAGATTTGTTGACTTAGGTCGATCTCTAAATTCCAAAATATTTCGCAAATATTGACTGTGCCAGTACATTCTGAGCACAGAGGGCACCACACGCAGTGATTGACGTTTGAATTCGCGCCAAACGCACTTTACAGTGTCACCATTCATGACAGAGTTGTTGTTGTGAGACTCAAAAGTGTATTCGCAGGCACTGTGTGCACTGGCAGGGGCGCAGCATCAAACTGCTTTGGATCAATGTCAAATGTCTTCAGATCTATCTGAAATCTCCTACGGGCTAAATCCAAATGTCTACGGGCTAAAGCCAAGTGTCTATTGTGTTTTGCAAGCACGGGAGCTGGTGCGAGCCTAAATGTAGGCACTGGCAGGGGCACAGTGTCAAATGGCTTGAGATCTATCTGAAATGTTCTATGGGCTAAACCCAATAGTCTACAGGCTGAACCCAAGTGTCTATTGTGTATTTACAGGCACGGCAGCTGGTGCGAGCCTAAATGTAGGCACTGGTAGGGGCACAGTGTCAAATGACTTGAGATCTATCTGAAATGTTCTATGGGCTAAACCCAATAGTCTACAGGCTAAACCCAAGTGTCTACGGGCTCAACTAAGTTGTCTCTGGGCTGAACCCAACACGATTGACAACAGAGATTCTCCTACGGGCTAAAGGCTCTAGTCTACATTACTATGCCAGCTAGGTGTTTTGTCCGTCCGTCCGAGTACGCTTGCCTCCCTAGCGCTTCGCCACGCGACGCTTCAGCATGCACGCGCTAGGAAGCCAGCAGGACGCCAGCGGCGTCCCGCAGAGAAGCTCGATCGCTTCGATCGATCGACCGCAGAGAATCAATCGCTGCACGGCCAGCGTCGCCTGTTGTTGCCTGCCTTCAACGCAGGCTTTGCCTGAACAGTATGGCAATGCACGGTAGCAGAGCCTTGCAAAAGCGAACAGTGCGGCAGTGAGCGGTACAGCAGAGCCAGAGAACCTTACAATGTGCAATTGCAACAGAGCCGAACAGTACGACAATGCTTGCGCAGGCAATTCTGGCCGCTTCAGCGACTATTTCGCTTGCAACAGAACAGATCTTGCAACAGGACAATCGGCCCGCTCTCTAGCATTTGTTTTGCGCGCCGCTTTGTACGGCGCGTTCGCGAGGCAGTTAGCGCCATTAGCTTGCAGCAGGACAGACTTTCTGCAACAGGACGCTGCAACAGTACAGACGTTACAACAGGATCGTCATCGTCGCGCGAGGCGACCAGCGCCGTTGGCTCGCAACAGGACAGACCTTTGGGACAGGACAGATTTTGCAACAGGACAAATCTTGCAACAGGACAGATCGTGCAACAGGACAGACCCTGCAGCAGGACAGATCTTGCAACAGGACAGATCTTGCAACCGGAAAATCTGCCCACTTTCTATCATTTGTTTTGCGCGGCGCTTTGTACGGCGCGTTCGCGAAGCAATCAGCGCTGTTGGCTTGCAACAGGACAGACTTTCTGCAACAGGACAAATGTTGCAACTGGACAAATCTTGCAACAGGACAGACCATGCAGCAGGACAGATCTTGCAACAGGACAGACCCTGCAACAGGACAGAACTTGCAACAGGGCAGATCTTACAACAGGACAGATTTTGCAACAGGACAAATTTTGCAACAGGACAAATATTGCAACAGGATGATCGCGCGAGGCGACCAGCGCCATTGGCTCGCAACAGGACAGACCTTCTGCAACAGGACAGATTTTGCAACAGTACACATCTTGCAACAGGACAGATCGTGCAACAGGACAGATCGTGCAACAGGACAGACTTTCTGCAACAGGACAAATGTTGCAACTGGACAAATCTTGCAACAGTACAGACCCTGCAGCAGGACAGATCTTGCAACAGGACAGACCCTGCAACAGGACAGATCTTGCAACAGGACAGATCTTGCAGCAGGACAGATTTCGCAACAGGACAGATCTTGCAACAGGACAGACCTTGCAACAGGACAGATTTTGCAACAGGACAGACCTCGCAAGAGGACAGATTTTGCAACAGGGCAAATCTTGCAACAGGACAGGTCTTGCAACAGGACATATCTTGCAACAGGACAGACCCTGCAACAGGACAGATCTTGCAACAGGACAGACCCTGCAACAGGACAGGTCTTGCAACAGGACAGACCTTGCAACAGGACAGATTTTGCAACAGGACAGACCTCGCAAGAGGACAGATTTTGCAACAGGGCAAATCTTGCAACAGGACAGGTCTTGCAACAGGACAAATCTTGCAACAGGACAGACCCTGCGACAGGACAGATCTTGCAACAGGACAGACCCTGCAACAGGACAGGTCTTGCAACAGGGCAAATCTTGCAACAGGAGAAGTCTTGCAACAGGACAAATCTTGCAACAGGACAGACCCTGCAACAGGACAGATCTGGCATCAGGACAGACCCTGCAACAGGACAGATCTTGCAATAGGACAAATCTTGCAACAGGACAAACCCTGCAACAGGACAAATCTTGCAACAGGACAGACCCTGCAACAGGACAGATCTTGCAACAGGACAAATCTTGCAACAGGACAGACCCTGCAACAGGACAGATCTTTAGCAGGACGGACCCTGCAACAGGACAGATCTTGCAACAGGACAGACCCTGCAACAGGACAGATCTTGGAAAATAGGAGAGATCTTAGAACAGGAGAAATCTTGGAGCAGGTAGATACCTTAGCAAGAGAGATCTCTGGAACAGGAGAGACCCTGGAACAGGCAGAGGTCTTGGAACAGGACAAATCTTGCAACAGGACAGGTCTTGCAACAGGACAGATCTTGCAACAGGACAGATCTTACAACAGGACAAATCTTGGAACAGGACAGATCTTGGAGCAGGACAGACGTGGCAATAGGAATGGGCCGCACTAGGTGACCAGCGCCTTTGGCTCACAACAGGACCCACCTCCTAACGGACAGACCTTGAACAGGACAGATCATGCAACAGGACATTACGGCCATTGACGGCTACATTCATGCTATTCAGATCTCAGGAATTCTTCTGCAACAGGAAGGAACGGCTAGTATGTGATCCACAGGGTGGCCCTACCTTAAAACCCGTGCTCTTTGCTGGCTTGTATCTCTAGCGTGGATTGCTCGAATTGGCTAAACTTTTCAGCGATTATAGTCTAGAGGTGTAACTTAACGATACCAGAAACTACAGCTTTCTAGCTTGTTCATCGTTGTCGTAGCACTGAAAATGCCTTCCTGGAGAGAGTTCACACAAAATCGACAAAAATTTTGACCTTCTCTGATTTTGCTCATTTTTATTTATGTTTAAAAGGATGTGATCCCGAGTTTCACAGTTTTTGTCTTACGTCGCTGCGACCTCCATAGCGTGAGTAACGCGTGATGTCAAAGTTCCTGAGTTCTCCAAATTGCGCGTAATGTCAGCAGCAGCAATACGGTAACTGAACGAGATACAACATAAGGCATTATCGGTAGCCGTTTTGTGCTTTTGCACTTTCGAGTTACTGTAACTCGCGAAATTCAAACTTTTG
>JASAMZ010008358.1:0-10545 GCA_030248115.1 Linhomoeus sp. GSCO2_2 | reverse complement strand
TCAGATCCACTCAGACGATGCCAGTGCCGTTTACGGCTTCAAAGCTGCCCTAATCTTTGTGCTTCTCATTGGCTGTTTCTCCTCCCTGCTTCCCATTGTGTTTATAGTAATGGGCTTGGACATGCGGGTTAGATTTCACCAAACTTCACTGATGGCCACTTGCGCGATTCGCAGTATCGAAATATTTTCTAATCCTTCAGCTCCTGGCAATCCACAACGACAAATTCGAGCCGAACTACAAACTGCTTCACACGCGCGATACTTTCTCGTGATGACGTTCGCAATCGCCTCCTTTGCAGCCATCGCCGCTTTGCTGCTCTATATCTCATAGTCAAAGGAGAAACTCCGGCAAATCCCATTTTCTGGCTAATCTAGCCAGCATCGGTTTGTCTGCACTGTAGTTTCAATTGTAATTGGATTACTGCTACTACAGTTGCACGGTTGTACGCAGCAGAAAACGAGACGGACTGTCGAACTATGTACACACACTGTATGTATGTGCACATTGTAGGAGAGTAGATACTTGCATACTCCAAAATGCCGTTTGTACTTCGATTATGCAGGGGCTCCTGCCGGCGACTGCGTCGACCAGACGGTGGACTCTCATTTCCCAGGCAGTCTCCTGTTCGTATTCGCGACGTCCGACCTTTTAGTCGTCGAGTTCTACCCAAACGACCCTACCTTTCTCCACGCCAACCAGCTAGTCTACGCGTCGAGCTGCGCCCTCTCGGCTCTTCTACTGCTCCTGGCCGATCGCCAGACGCGCCGCGACGTCGAGGGCCTTTTGATGCATCGAAAGAATAAGAATAATGCTTCGAATAGCGGCGATAGACGAGTGAATGGTCGAAGTCTAGCTAAGAAGTCTGTCAAAAGCAGGAAGATCCAAGTGGCGCAATCGCCTGAGCACGCCTGAGGTTTCGCCGAGACAACGTAGGGGCGAACCATTTGCTACGATGTAGAGCTAGTAGCTGTACAACCGTCAAAAAATAACAAAAGATTCTCTCCAATGGGGGGCTCACAATAATAGGTGGGGGGGTACTAGTAACTTCATTTGCCATTTCATTTACGGTGTAGGTGGCATGCGTTGCGTTTCATTCGAAAAACTTCGCGCTATTTGGCTACGCATCTGCGCTGTATTCTAACATCTCCTGTATTTACGCATTTGTTTCCCAACGTTGTATTTGTCGAACCGTGGCGCATGTTGTACATATTTGACATCTGTGCAAGATCAAAGTTATCTCTTACTACCTTCCCATCCAACACTAAACAAACGCAGTTTCGACAGGACTATTCCATGAAGTTGTTCCTCATTGGTTTCGTCGTCCTCTTTGCTTTCGTGGATCCGCCTATGTCTTTGGAGGGTGGATTCGCAGCGAACCAACGCTAGAAACGCCCTCTTGTAGGGTTTTATGAAAAGCAGCGTCAAAATTGGGTCCCATAGAGCTGTCGTCGAGAATAGATAAACCAAGACCATAAGCTGATATGGCTGCAGCGACGACGTCTGCACCAGCAACATGACAATAAACGGGACCTGAGCGGCGATGGGTAGGAACGCCTGCAGAAAAGTGGCTTTCATGACCATTTTCGTGACCCGCTGGCGCTTTCGAAGCTCGTCACTGACATTCATTTCTTTGAGATGTCGCCCTGGAAATGGCCTGACAGATTTAGTCTGTTCGTCGTCACCGTCGTCGTCGTCGTCGTCGCCGCCGTTGTCGTCGTCGTCGTCGTCGTTGTCGTCGTCGTCGTCGTCGCCGTCGTCGTCGTCGTCCTCGTCGTCGTCGTCGTCGTCGTCGTCGTCGTCGTCGTCGTCGTCGTCGTCGTCGTCGTCGTCGTCGTCGTCGTCGTCGTCGTCGTCGTCGTCGTCGTCGTCGTCGTCGTCGTCGTCGTCGTCGTCGTCGTCGTCGTCGTCGTCGTCGTCGTCGTCGTCGTCGTCGTCGTCGTCGTCGACGTCGTCGTCGTCGTCGTCGTCGTCGTCGTCGTCGTCGTCGTCGTCGTCGTTGTCGCCGCCGCCGCTCCCAGCACTACCACCGACCGTAACGTCCACAGCGCTTTCGCCGCCATCACCATAACCAAAACCTCAGCAAAGAGTGCCAGCACTGCCGTGCCCATCAAGTACAAGGCCTCCGCCTCTCGGTACCTCCCCTTAGATTTCGTCGCACTGAAGAAACCGCTCTCTTCCCACCGAAACTTGAACTCTCCGAATGCCGTGCCGATCGGTATCGCGATCAGAAACGGCAGAATATCCACGACAATCAGAAGCAGCAAAGTTTTCAAAGGCGTGAAAATTTCTTTGTACCACTTGTTGCTGTAGGACAAGCCCAACATTCGATTCAGAGCGGTAGGTATCAGAGGCAGGGACACAAACCAAACCGAGCAAACCGCCAGATAGCCAGTTAGGAAGGCCAGAACAGGGTTTCTAATGAAGTATGTCAATGGAATCATGACTGCTAGGGCCGATACAAGCAGGTCAACCAAAGCCAAATTGGCCACAAAGTATTTGTAATCGCCGAAGGTTTTGTAGGAGCTCTTCGTGAGCCAAAGAGTGACGCAGTTTAGAGAAACGGCGGCCGTTTGAGTGGCCAGAGACGCAACAAGAAAGTGAAGCGGCGCATCTTGGCTAGAAACGCACTCGTGAATGCAAGAATGGTTCATTGCTGGGTTCGCCAATACTACAAAGCCACACTGTAGAGTAGGGACTACTTTTGACTAAACCACGTGGGACTAATGGAGTCAGAATGAAGCAGGTGAATTCAACGTTTGGCTCGACGTAAATTGCCTAACTGCCCTCCGGCCGGCTTCGACCAAAGCACATGTTAGGTAATGGCGACGCGTGTGTAAAACACAATAAAGAGTACGGCGGTGGCTGAAGTGTACGTCGGTCCATTAATGGAGAACTTGAGTGGTGTAATCATTTACGATTGCGCAAAACAACGTTACTGCTGCCTTTCAGGGTTAATCATGGTACTGTAGCTGGCACTTCGTTCGATTCTGTTACAATCGCTTCATCAGATTCGCATAGTTGGTTAGGATATAGCTTGTAGAGTATTGTACCTACAAACATGCCTGTCTATTCATTGGAAGGTCAGTCTGTTCTGTTCTTCCAACTGAAGGCTATGGTGTAGGCTTATTGGAAGTATCGTACGCTCCATTTTGAGCAAGACTTGTGGCTTTGTTTAGCCGCCTCTCCTACGCCTTCCTTTGTAATTGTTCGTTCATTGGCGCCGTTGGTTGCAACGAACTCCGGCCTGTCTGTGAGTGTGTGCCCTTTTATTCGTGTGGCCAACCGAACTACAACAACAACTCAGACGTCGGACCGCTCTTGACACATACTGCTGTTGTTTCGCTCGGCCTCAGCCGAGCGAACCCTATCAAGAGCTCGGCGTGCGTGCGTACGTGCATACGTACGTACGTATGTGCGTGGGTCACGCTCGCTTCGGGCTTAATAACTCGCTCGTCTGACGTCGTATGTGGGGTGGAGTTTGAGACATCGTCGAGTAGCCTGCGGACTCCTCTAGCCACCTGGGTAGTCGAAACCAAAACAGCTTTTCAAAATCGCGCGCTACAGTATCCCAAAGTGGGGTCCATTTTAAGACCAAAGTTGACCAAACCTAGTCAAATCGCATATCAAAATGAAGCGCTCGAGCTCCTGAGCAAGAATCCGACAATGAAAAGTTTCAAAAGTTTGAACAGAGGGCTACAGTAACCAGAACGCGTTCGAAAGTGCTGATTTTGGCATAGTCGCGGGCTCTATAACTCGCTCGTCGGACGTCGTAGGATGGAGTTTGAGACATCGTCGGGTAGCCCGCTGACTCCTCTAGTCTTCTAAGTGGTCGAAACTAAAATAAGTTTTCAAATTTGAGCGCTACAGTATCCCCAAGTGGGGTATATTTTAAGACAAAAGTTGACCGAACCTAGTCAAATCGCATATCAAAATGAAGCTCTCGAGCTCCTGAGCACGAATCCGACATTGAAAAGTTTCAAAAGTTAAACAGAGCGCTACAGTATCCAAAGCGCGTCGAAAACTGGAAACGACACGCTTGCTTCGGGCTTAGTAACTCTTTTGTCTGACGTCGCTGAGTTGAGTTCGACACATCGACGAGTAGCACTCGGACTTCTCTCGCGAACTGTGACGTCGAAATAAAAGAAAATTTTAAAAATTGCGCGCTACAGCATCCCAAAGTAAGGTTCGCGATAAGTCAAAGCTTCATCAAACCTAGTGTAACCACATATCAAAATGAAGCGCTCGACCTCCTGAGCACGAACTCGACAACAAAAAGTTTCAAAAGTTTAAACAGAGGGCTACAGTAACCAAAACTGGAGAGCTCACTGCAAGCCAACATCAATTAATCAAGCTCACAATTAACCTTAGTTTTGTATTAGATTCCAGTGTCTTTTATTAAATTCAGTCTGAAAAGATGATTTTCTTAGTGTAAAGAATTAAACCCGAGCGATACCAATGTTGCGTAGCAAGACCACTCCAAAAAAGTGTAGTCGCGAGGAGAGTCAAAGACGCTGCACGAAACCGGAAAGGGCCTTGCTACAATCTCAGCAAAAATTCAAAACTCAAAACCACTCCGTTTTTTTCGCCGCGCCTCAGCGCGGCGAGGTGTATATATACGGTTGACAATGTCTGTCTGTGTGTCTGTCTGTCTGTCTGTCCGTGGCACCGAAGTAAGATATGTGGCATATGTGGTCAAGTAGAGTCGATGTCGCTGAGTATGGATCCGATGTCCGTTTCTGTTGCTAATTTCGCATTTTCGAGATATTTGCAATTAAAATTCGAAAATGTCGAAAATCGACTTTTTTGTCTGTCTAGCCGCGAAATTTCTTCAGAAATGGAAGGAGCATGGACCGCGGATAATTTGTAACACAAAAGAAATTTTTTGCAAAAGTGGAATTTAGTAGAAATACGCGATTATTTGTCAAAATTGCATGAATTGACTAAAATACAACGTCATTTATTGACGAATGTGAATGCAGAAATGGAAAGGTCGTATGCCAATAAGGATTTGTGACATAGTTTTGCAGTTTTTAAAAATTGCAATTTTGAGATATTTTCAATCAAAATATGAAAATGTCGAAAATCGACTTTTTCACCTGATGATGCAGCGGCGAAATTTCTTCAGAAATGGAAAGAGTATAGACTGCGGATAATTTGTAACGCAAGAGAAATTTTTTGCAAATGTGGAATTTAATAGAAATACGCGATTATTTGTCAAAATTGCATAAATTGACTAAAATACAAAGTCATTTAATGACGAATGTGAATGCAGAAATGGAAAGGTCGTATGCCGATAAGAATTTGTGACATAGTTTGAAGTTTTCCAAAATTGCAATTTCGAGATATTTTCAATCAAAATATGAAAATGTCGAAAATCGACTTTTTCACCTGATGATGCAGCGGCGAAATTTCTTCAGAAATGGAAAGAGTATAGACTGCGGATAATTTGTAACGCAAGAGAAATTTTTTGCAAATGTGGAATTTAATAGAAATACGTGATTATTTTTCAAAATTCCATAAATCAACAAAATAGAACGTCGTTTTTTTGACGAATTTGAACGCAGAAATGGTAAGGCCGTATGCCAATAAGAATTTGTGACATAGTTCTACAGTTTTGTTAAATTCCAATTTCGAGATATTTAGAATTAAAATTTAAGAAAATTTCAAACTCAAGGTTTTCGCCTGATGGCCAGAACAGCTGTTTATTGATGAATGTGCACTCGGAAACAAAAATGCGTATGCTGAAAACAGGAATTCGCTCGCACCAAACTTTTGGCAAGTTTTTTTGTTGGATGTGACGTTTTCACACAGGTAGGAAACATCAGATAAACGGCGTCGTATCATGCCGATAACATATAGCGAACGCGGCGATATCACTGAGCTTTAGATCAGCTGTACAGACAACCGTATCGTGGGGATAGCTGCACTTGGCATTAAGGTACACATTCTCAAGACACTTTCTCCAGATGCGGCTAACGATGCGTAGGTTGAACTTTTTACACACACAGCTTGTTCGCCCGCCCTCAGGCGGGCGACACCCTACGAGAGCTCGGCGTGCGTGCGTGCGTGCGTGCGTGCGTGCGTGCGTGCGTGCGTGCGTGCGTCCGTGCGTCCGTCACGCTCTCAGATCTCGGCGTTGGAAAGTCGTAGAGAGACGATCTCGGGCTCTATGGATAGATCTCGACCCACTTGTAATGTGCCTCGAGAAATCGACATTCAAAAGTTTGAATTGCGCGCGCTGCAGTAACCCGAAGGTCTAAACGCAAAACGGCTCTACCTCGCTCGTCTTACGTCGTAGAGCGGCAATCGACACGTCAGGTGAAAGCTCTCGACGTGCTCTTTCATGCGGCTGCAAAAGTTGTTTCAATGACGCAAACACGCACCGCGGAAAACGCCATTCTCGTCATTTCGACGCTAAAATCGCTCTAACTCGCTCAAGTTGCGTCGTAGAGAGACGATCTCGAGCTTTTTAGATAGCTCTCGACTCACTGATCATTTGTTCTCCCATCGGTCGAAAAATTTGAATGACGCGAGTTACAGTAACCCGAAGGTTCAAATCCGCAAACCGGCTCTAACTCGCTCGTGTTGCGGCGTAGAGCGGCAATCGGCACGTGAGGTGAAAGCTCTCGACGTGTTCTTTCATGCGGTTACAAAAGTTTATTCAACTACGCAAACACGCACCGCGGAAAATGCCATTCTCGGGATTTTTACGCTAAGATCGCTCTTTGCAACATAGACAGAAGTGCGACACGCTTTGATTGCTCGTAGTGCGCTCTTTTGTGCTCTGTCAATTGTTCGCCAAAACTTTGCAAATTTTTGTCACTTTTTTAAAAGCGCTGCTTGAAAGAAGGATGTTCTTGCTCTAAAAGCCAAATCGCGGGCGAAATCAATATTGCTATGCAATACCTCTTGCGAAGCGGCGGCTCATGAAGCGGAGCATGCGGGCGATGAACTCTCGCACTCTCTGCAGAAAGAACGCAACTCTTTGCAATGTCACTCAGAATACAAACTCAACTTTTTAATACCGGAGCTTGTTTAAAGGAGACTTGTTTGTGTAATCGGGAACGCGACACACGCCACTGCGCGACGAGTCGAAGTTACATATGTACTACGAACAGCGCGCTTCCGTGATTTCGCACCAGAGTAGGCAAGGCTTCAACCTACGTATTTGGCAGTCTAGCGGCCTGTCTTAGTGTGGCTGTAGCATCGGCAGAATGCTACTCAAGGAATAGTGAGTTTTATTGGTTGTTTAGAAAAAAGTTTTCTCTCCGAAAGTGTCGAAACAGGCCCCCCCCTCCCCTCGACCACCCCACTTTTGGGCTAACACTCTACCGGCCGACCACCGCTCCTGCATTCATATTCCACCGAAAATCCTGTCAAATTTCCAAAACATTTGCCGTAAACCGCCGAATGGAGACGCCCGTCCAGTGGTGCACGGTAGAGCAAGGTTGAAGATGGTGCACGTCCAAATAATGGTGCACACACAATACCATCCAACTAAAATTGTAAGCAATACGAACCTTCATAGGGCTATAAGTGCATTTTCTGCAGCTGTAAGAGCGGCTGACAGCAGGTTGAGGTAATGGTGGTGCACGTCCAAATTAATTTGGTGCAGGCCCAAATAGTGGTGCGTTGTAGAGAGGGGTTGAATCAATAGTGGTGCGCCGGAAATTCGAGTAATTATCTATGCCAGAACGCACTCAACGTTTCCAGTCGCGTGGTGCTTCCTCTCGCCCTCGAGGAGTACGAAGTGGGTCGTCTGTGGTCGGTGGCCGAAGCCAGCAAGGCCGAGACTGGCGGTGGGGAAGGAGTCGAGGTAAATTACTGAAAAGAAATTCTATGAGTGGGTGGGCTGGCGAAAACTGATACTCTCTCAAAGTTGAACTTCAAAGGTTGTGGCAAACGAACACTACGACGGCGTACCACTTGTCAATGGCAAGTACGACACTGGGCAATACACCCACAAAATCTACCACTTGTCGACGTGAGTTGCTGCTTGCGTTTACACCTTAGTTCGCATCTCACATGCCTCACTCACTCACTCACTCACTCACTCACTCACTCACTCACTCACTCACTCACTCACTCACTCACTCACTCACTCACTCACTCACTCACTCACTCACTCACTCACTCACTCACTCACTCACTCACTCACTCACTCACTCACTCACTCACTCACTCACTCACTCACTCACTCACTCACTCACTCACTCACTCACTCACTCACTCACTCACTCACTCACTCACTCACTCACTCACTCACTCACTCACTCACTCACTCACTCACTCACTCACTCACTCACTCACTCACTCACTCACTCACTCACTCACTCACTCACTCACTCACTCACTCACTCACTCACTCACTCACTCACTCACTCACTCACTCACTCACTCACTCACTCACTCACTCACTCACTCACTCACTCACTCACTCACTCACTCACTCACTCACTCACTCACTCACTCACTCACTCACTCACTCACTCACTCACTCACTCACTCACTCACTCACTCACTCACTCACTCACTCACTCACTCACTCACTCACTCACTCACTCACTCACTCACTCACTCACTCACTCACTCACTCACTCACTCACTCACTCACTCACTCACTCACTCACTCACTCACTACTTTTTTCGCCGCCCCCCAGGGCGGCGAGTATATATACGGACGCTATTGTCTGTTCGTGTTTCTGTGTGTGTGTCTGTGTGTGTGTGTGTCTGTGTCAAACAACTAGGCATGACGGTTAGTGCCACCCGATGGAGTCGAATGCGCTGAGTAACGTGCCGTTGTCCGTTTCTGTTGCTAATTTCGCTATTTCGAGATATTTACAATTAAAATATGAAAATGTCAAAAATGACACTTTTATTTACAAGTCGTATCGTCAAAGTTTTTGCTAAAATGGAAAGGGCATAAGACGCGATGAATTTGTGACATAGTTTCGGATTTTGGAATTCACGAAATTAGGGATATTTTCAAGGTTTTTGTCAAAATTCCCAAATTTCGACAAATTCAAACAGCTTTTATTTCAAAACTTCTTTGCGCCGATGTATCGAGCATAGTCTGCCAAGTATTTAGCAAATAGTTTCAGCGAATATAATTAACGAAATTTTGGATATTTTTAAGGGTTTTGTCAAAATCCCCAAATTTCGACAATTTCAAACAGCTTAAATTTCAAAATTTCTTTTCGCGGATGTGTCGAGCATAGTCTGCCAAGTATTTATCAAATAGTTTCAGATTTTATAATTAACGAAATTAGGGATATTTTCAAGGGTATTGTCAAAATTCCCAAATTTCAACAATTTCAAACGGCTTAAATTTCAAATTTTCTTTGCACGGATGTATCGAGCATAGTCTGCCAAGTATTTAGCAAATAGTTTCAGCGAATATAATTAACGAAATTTAGGATATTTTTAAGGATTTTGTTAAAATCCACAAATTTCGACAATTTCAAACAGCTTAAATTTCAAATTTTCTTTTCACGGATGTGTCGAGCATAGTCTGCCAAGTATTTATCGAATAGTTTCAGATTTTATAATTAACGATAGTAGGGATATTTTCAAGGGTATTGTCAAAATTCCCAAGTTTTCGACAATTTCAAACAGCTTAAATTTTATAATTTCTTTACATGGTTGTGTCGGGCATAGGCTGCCAAGTATTTAGCAACTCGTTCTAAGTTTTATAATTAGCGAATTTTGGGATATTTTCAACGTTTTTGTCAATATTCCCAAATTATGACAATTTCAAACAGCTTAAATTTCACAATGTCTTTGCGTTGACGCATTGGGCATAGTCTGTCAAGTATTTAACAAATAGTTTCTGATTTTATAATTAACGAAATTTGGGATATTTTTGTTAAGATCCTTAAATTTCGACAATTCCAAATAGCTTAAATTTAAAAATGTCTTTGCATAGTTGTGTCGGGCGGGCTCGGGCGTAGTCTGCCAAGTATTTAGCAAATAGTTCTAGATTTTATAATTAAACAATTTAGGTATATTTTTAAGGTTTTTGTCAGAATTTCTAAATTTCGACAATTTCAAGCAGCTTTTGGACTTCAACATACTTTGTGTGGAACCATCGAGCACTAAGCCCAAAAGAATAGGGCGTCGTCCCATTTATACCCTTTTCAATAGGGCGTCGTCCCATTTATACCCATTTCAATAGGGCGTCGTCTCAATGAGACACTTTTATTGCACTGTGTGCCTGCGGCGAATTTTTCTGATCCATTTATGGATCAGTTGCCACAATTATAAGCGCAAAGTGTGCCTGCGGCGAATCTTCTGATCCATATGTGGATCAGGTACCACGAACAAATCCAAGACCAATTGCGGCGATACCCCACCAAATTGTCTACTAAATGTCTAGCGGCACTTCACTATCCAGTGCACATTATCGCGCACACGCTCTCAAGTTTACACTGATGCCAACGTGGTGCCACAGTTTTTAGACAAAGCTTGTTTCGCCGCCCCCCAGGGCGGCGAGTATATATACGGACGCTATTGTCTGTTCGTGTTTCTGTATTTGTATTTGTATT
>JASAMZ010008357.1:10000-12950 GCA_030248115.1 Linhomoeus sp. GSCO2_2 | reverse complement strand
TGTTGTTGTTCAGTTACGTATTGCTGGCCTCTTTGATTGAGTCGCATTCGAGCGTGCCGCAACCGAATAAGATGGGGTTTGTTCCATTGTGTAGACAATTGATTCTAGTTAACCCACAGAAAGTTTGAAGAAATTTGGCCGTTTCTTTCTTGAGTTATTAAAAAGTGCACCTTTTTTGGCCGATTTCGGCGATTTTGGCCGTTTTGGGCCAAAGTAGGGTGCACGCGGCAGGCCATAACTAACGCTGTGGTGAACCGATTTTGCTGTAATTTGATTTGTTATATCAGGACACCTTGGGGTATAACTGGTGTAAAAATTATCAAAATCGCCCACCTTGTACAAAACCTCGAATTTTTCATGTGCGCCCCAAACCAGTGCATGTTGCGTGATTATGGCAAAACACGCACCGCGCAACACACTCCGACAGGGGTATCCAACGATGCATAAATCATTTGGGTTTCCCGAAGCACTAAGTCTGCAGACTCAAATAACCTACAGTCTCTGCCTTTCTTGAACAGACTTTAACTCGCTTCGCCACTTTGGGTCGCAGCGGCGCTGCGGCAGTGCAAATAATATGCTGTTTGCCAACTTGACGTTTGTGTCTGTTCCATCTCCCTTGTCTCAATGTCAAACGTAAAGCGGAATAAACCGTAAAAGATGTTCCTAGTCAGAATAACACTTGCGACAGTACCATGACCAGCCAATGCGTCATTAAACGGAGCTGCGATCACTGCACGCGAGCGTTTACGGCGTCCACCATCGCTCGATACATCTGGTAAAATTTCAAGCGCTCATCCGCGTCCTTATCGTCTGAACGCAGTTGAAGTCACCACTTGAGATACTAGACAGTGAAGTGTGCTGCGCGTGTTCTCGTACTAATCAATGCACCATTCGCGAATACTGTAAGTTGCAGAATTGTGCGCGAAGTCCTGAAAAGATCAACCAACCAGGGTGTCCATTTGCCGGTTGGGGATCCGCGCTGTCGCTGCTTGCGTCTGAAGGACGCCATTTGTCGATTAACGCCAACCAGTAACTCTTACATTACGTTTTTTAAATATTCTAATCCCCCCCCCCCCCCTCTCCTAAGAATTTCCGAATTTGGAGCAGTTATTGGATGAAATACTGTGTACGGCCAACTCTGCAGACCTTTGCAAAGGCCGCACGACTTGCGGCACATTGTGCTGAGCCCTTCGCCGAAAGGTCCCGGCCGCTGGGTGCAAATTGAGGACAAGACGCTCTGCAGAGTGCAGAGTCCCCGCCAGCGATCCTCGCATATCAGAGGCGGACGAGGTGTATACCAGCAGCCACCTCGCGCTCGCGCCTCGACGACTGCAATGATGACGTGAACAGTGTACTAGCAGTTCGTACCTACTAGGTACATTGTACTACCGATATAGCTGTAGTATTGACAAGTCTGGACAATTTAGCAAGTGCAGACCTTCCTACAAAGTGGCTACTGCCTGTTAGAGAAGGGGGCGTGATAGGAGGAGGGCTAGCGTGAGCTTTTGTCCGCCTACACCAACTGTCGTCTCATCAGTTGACTGACTAGCCACCGAAACGTCGCGCGAATAAACAAAGTGACATGAAATTGTCTCACCTGAGCACAGAAAGCCGGCTAGCATCAACGCTGCAGCAACAACTGTGCTGGCATTCATTGCTACAGTTTCCGCGGCTCCACTACAAATCAACATGAGCTGATGACTTTTGTGGCAAATCTCGTGAAAATCCGCCCGTTTTGAAGAATTCAGAACAGCTGAGACAACAAAATACCATATCACGCTCACGTCAATCCAGCCCCCTCACTATGTATTTCAGTGAAACAGAACTGTCGCGTGCGAAAACACGAACGTTTCGATCGGCGGTGAAGTGTCAACAGCACGAATCTGTGAACAAATTTAGGTGCAAGTGCGCAGTCACTCACGTCGACGCGCTATAGGGGAGTGAATCTCGGAATGTAGACAAATGAACATTCGATTGCGGTGCTTGTAGCTTTTCACATGTCACTTCGATTCAAGAATATTTCACAGTAGGTACTAGAAGAGTGAGGTGCTGCAACCTTGCCCAACGTATTCTGGCCTCTAGATTCCGACTGTTTCGGCTTCCATTGGTCTATTCGTCTTCAGATTTGCGCCACGAACGAATAGAGTTCATCAGAGATACACAGAATCAGAAGTCAACAAAGTGGTCGCGCAACAAGTGCAGCAGAAGCTGCCTCTTGCAGAGAAGTCTGTGGCAAAAGTCGCAGACGAATTTCCGGGCTTGCCGCTCACTTGTCTTCCCACCCGCCGTGGAGGAGAACCAGCCGAGCAAGTGTCGCATCAGGTGCGTCCTCATCCAGGGCTTGCGGTTGAAGGGCATCGCCAATTCGCAGACGTCGCACCGGAAATAGAAGCTCATTTTGATGATGCTTGTGATGTTGTAGTTTTGGTCGAGATTCAGTTTCAATATTTGCCATACCATGCACTTGGTTGCTGAAACTGAGCTTCAGTAGTTAGTAGTAAACCATGCTTGAGCGCTAATGTTTTGTGGACTGACATGACGCTGTGAACTTTAGCTAACTTCTTCGATCAGCTGCGCCAAAATTTGAACCATCATACCAAGTTAGTAGTTGTCCACTGTGCACTTTGATGAGAAATTTATAAAAATACGCTGAATTTTGAAAAACAATCATCCTGAAATATGTAAGTGAAACTAAACAGCCAGCTTCAGTCATGTCATTCCTTGCAGTTTCGATTCAGCTTTAGTTTCAATCAACTGATTGTAACTGAAACTGAAACTTGCTTACGTTTCCATTTGCCACACTGACCGGAAGGTCCTCAGAAGCTTCAGGTGGACGCAGGCAATGTGCTCCTGCAGCTGACCCTTCGTCCTCTTTGGAGGGGTGTCACTGCAGTCGTCGCACCTCAGAAGAAGACACTTTGGGGAATATGATTGCCTGTGTCCGCGAGTG
>JASAMZ010008354.1:0-14388 GCA_030248115.1 Linhomoeus sp. GSCO2_2 | reverse complement strand
CGCAGAACGATTGAAATGGGGCCCATTTTGTATGTATTGCACCAGTCGCAGACTGCCAGCGTACTACTAAGTAAACGGCAGAGGTAACAATACAGGGCGGCGTGAATCACATCTCTTTTGGGGCGAGCGTAGGCGGTTGTGCCTTGACCTACATTGATAAGGCTGCCTTCCATACGCAGATGCGTTTTGCGGACGCCGGATTAGCACCACCTCATAGGTGCAATGCAGCAGGCACAAAATAGTTTGTGCTGTGCAAATTTTGTAAGCCTTCGGCGGAGGAGACTGGATCCACTGGGAAAATTGATGGACAACACACATTAGGCATCAACTGCAAGATAGGTAGGTTACACAGCGGTTTCTGACCACGTGTGAGGGGAGGGATGCTTCATTAAGGAGCAATTTCAACACACAGTCTAGCCTAATCAATGCACTTGTTTTGTATTGTGGAGACCACCTGTTGCACCTAACAGTCCTATTGGTGCCTAATGTGGGCACATCGTTGTTAACATTGTTCTTATGTAGTTGTTGCTCTGACCACCCATTCATTCATCCACGTAGCAGAGTCATCAGAGGGACGGGTTGGCAGCGAAATCCTAAAATAGAATTGGAGTCCACAGTCCACGCGATTGGCTGGCGATATTTCACTGCTACACGACAATGCTGTCTCCTCGGTGACGTTTTCGCGCGTCGCTCTGTGCGACTGCGCACAGCAGAGAGCGCGCAGCAAATCTGCCTGTCGCCATCACAACTCTTGTTTGCTCTTCTGCTAGAAGAAAGAAAGGTCGCGACTCGCGAGTACTTAGTTGGCAGGCTGCGTCTAGTCTTTTGGCCCAGTTGTAGCTGCACATCTGGCAGACGCGTCACTCGACAACATGTCTTCGTCCAGCGGCAATTACCAGTTGCTATACTTCAACCTGAAGGCCAGAGGCGAGACCATACGCTTCATTCTCCACTACGCAGGGGTCGAGTTCGAGGATGAACGGGTGCAGCCTCAGGACTGGCCCGTCTTCAAGGAAGCCAACGGACACAGTGAGTGGAGTGGAAGTTTGGAGCCTGCACTATTTCAGAATTCGGAAGGCGGTGAAATATCGCGTTTCGTGACGAGCATTAGAAAGTTGGAGGAGAATTTTAAAGCAAGATAGTACAGGACTTACGGATGCTTGAACGTGCATTGTGTATTCATGGGGGGAAGGGGGAGGGGGTACCTAGAGTGATGCAGTTGCAGCAGTGGCTACAGTAATTCCACTTGAAGGGCTGCCGTGGGCCCAGCTGCCCGTGCTGACGCTTCCAAACGGCAAAAGATTGGGCCAGGCGCGAGCCATCGCCCGCTACTTGGCCAGGCGCTACGGTGAATCAATTCACCCTCCAATTTGTATGCATATGCGCGCGTCAGTCGAACTGAAAGGGTCTTCAGGGCTGGCCGGCGCCGACGAGTTCGAGTCTGCGCAGATGGACGCCATCGTCGACGCTCTCGAGGACATGATCGTGCCGGTGACGCCCTACGCTCTGAACCTGTTTGCGGGAAACAAGGAGGGAATGGTAAGTGCGCATAATTGTCCTTCTGTACGCCTGACAGGCGACAGACCGCTACAGGCCGTCGAGAAGAAGAAGCTGGAGGACGCCGGCCACTTCGACAAGCATCTGCCGCGATTCGAGAAGATACTCAAGGACAACGAGTCGGGGTGGCTGGTGGGGAAGCAGGTGAGCGATGGAACATTTGTTGAACTGGGAATCTCGCGTTGCACGTGTGCCAAGCCGACTCTGACGGTGCACCACACCCTCCACGCACTCTATCCGATGCGGTCAGGTGTCCTGGGCGGACTTCCAAGTGGCCATGTGGACCGACAACTACCAGAAGGTGTTCGATACGGCTCTATTGGAGAAGTACCCCGAACTGAGGGCGCTCGTCAAAAAGGTGCACGCTCTGCCGCAACTGCAGAAGTATCTCTCGGAGAGACCGCAGACCATGGCTTGATGAAGAGCAAGGGCCGAGAGGGCTAGTCCTGATATGCATATAGGCGTTGACTAGATATGTATCACTACGGCTACCCATGAACGTTTTCAACGCAAGTATACCTACTTCTATCTACTCGTGCAACTGTGTTAAAACTGTAGGCATTCATAGAGCCTGAAATCTGTCCATGTTAGGTACGGTCTGAGGCCTTGCGCCTGTGCTAATCGCCGCATCCGCGACGGATTGTTGGCTGTTCAGATGCAAGACGAGAGGGAGGGGTACGTGTATACAAGTGCATACATCTATGAACTGAACTTCACGCGGCTGAACTAGACATGTTACCACGGCAACCACAGAGACATGCGAAACGTGAGATTGCGATCGTCCGACAAAGGGAGATCGCAATCGGTGGGCGGCTTCGGCGCGTAAGAGCGAGGTCGTACAACAGCAGAGCAAAGATCGCAACATGGCGCTCTTCAAGGCGCGAATTCGGCGATTTCCCGTGGCGCTGATAGTCGTCGCCGTTTGGGCGGCCATCGCATTGCAGCGAGGGTGCAGGAGTTACAAGCTGCCGGACGAGACGGACGACGGCTTGTGGAAGGTACTGTGTGTAGGGTAGATGGTGCCCGTCATGATGTCACCACTCGATTCGTTTGCTTTTCGCTTGTCGCATCTCCACAAAGGCGAGTGCTTGAGGGATGGTGTTTATGTTGGATAGAGAGGGGATAGGCCAATTGCTGACATCTCGCGCCGCACATTCGCATGAGAGTGGTTGGGGGGGGGGGGGGGGGGGGGGGGTATTACGCCAAGACAAGATTTACGCCAGCCTATCAGAATGTATGTAGAGTGTGCTATTTCATCGTCTGTAGTGTAGAATGCCTGTGTCATGTACTCTAGCCAGCCCAAAGATATTCCGCCTGTTCCACTGACAGCATCACCTTCCCCTTCTTCAGGAGGAGGACGTGGGCGAGGTGGTCAGGAGGTCGTCCAGTAACGGCCTCTGGAATCGCAACATCGCCTTCGTCAAAACCAACCCTGGGCTCCTGCAAAACTTCGAGCTCTGTGCCCTCTACTCCGCAGCCATGCACAACCCCCACTCCAGGGTGGTCGTCAACATGCTCACTCCACAGGAGCTGCCCGAGAGCCTGCTCCGACTGGGCAACGTCCACGTGCAGCAGCTGGACTATCGAGACCTCTTCGCCAACACCCCACTGGAGGAGTGGTACCGCGAGGGGCTCTGGAACGACTCTGCCGTCAGCGTGAGAAGAAGGTTCCTGCACTTCTCGGACACCTTCCGCTTCGCCTACCTCTACAAGGAGGGCGGCCTCTATCTGGACCTGGACGTGATCACCCTGCGGCCCATGGGCCAGCTGGTCAACTTCATGGCCTTCGAGGACGAGGCCAGACTGGCCTTGCAGACGGAGACTCTCTCCTTCTCCAGGGGCCACCCCTACCTCTACCTGGTCATGTCCGTCTACAAGACCAAGTTCCGACCATCTCTGCCGGCCTGGCTGATGGGTCCAGCGTTGATCACAGAGGTCCTTCACAAGTACAAGAGGATGTACAAGACTCACAGCCACGAGGAGGACACTCAGGGCAAGGGCTGGGACGTCGCGCTCCTCAGCCACCTCTACATCAATCCCCTGCCCCAGTTCGAGGCCGAGAAGATGCTGTCTGGGGACGAGGACGACAGGGTCCGCCTGGACCAGGCCTACACCACGCACCTTGCAAGGGGAGCCCTCTTGGAGAAGTTCAAGACCATTGGGCGCCTCGCGCCCAACTCACTGCTTGCCAAGGTGGTCCGGAGGCATTGCCCGCCCTTCCAGGACATGGAGGAGTTCATGAGGAACAATTGAGCGATTAGCCTGCACGCACATACAGTAGGCGGAGATTGCTGACCCATCGATCGACTTGGTGTCTGGAAGAGGCAAAGCATCTAATGCTGTGTCCCGCGTTCAATGTGCATGTACACTGTATAGGTGGTACTGCCATTCCCCAACTCTAAGCGCGGTTTCCAAATTAGCAAGTGCACTCAAAACCGGCAAACATCAGTCGTCCAGCAAGGAAGGCAAGTGAATTTTCTCTAATGGTACCTTACGCGAGACGAAAATTGCCTCCAGGAATTATCAATTGACTCCACGGCGCGGCAATCGCCAGTACCTACACATACACATCCCATCAACAAGAAGGCAGGTGGAAGGAAACCCAACTATGCGCAGCGATGGTGACCTGGCGGCACCCCGGCATACATGTATGTAGGTAGTGTTATTACTCTGGGCTGCTAAGGAACAGACACTTGCTCTGCAGCTCAAAGCAGTGAAGCAAGCTCCGGTATTAAAAAGTTGAGTTTATAGTATTCTGACTGACACTGCAAAGTTGCTTCTTTCTGCAGATAGTGCGGGAGCTTATCACCCGTACCGCTCCGCTTCACGAGTTCCCCCTTAGCAAGAGGGTGTTGCATAGCGATATTGATTTCGCCCTGGATTAGACTTTTAGAGCAAGAACATCCATCTTTCAAGCAACGATTTTATTAGTGACAAAAACTTGTCAAAATTTTGCAAACATTTAACAGACCACAAAAGAGCGCACTACGAGCAATCAGACCGCGTCGCACTTCTGTCCACGTAGCAAAACGAAGTTTGTGTTTCTTGGTGCGTGTTTTAGTAATTAGAAAATTTGTGTCAGAATACGAAAGGCGACGTCGTGAGCCTTCGAATGACGTGCCGAATGTCGCTGTAATCGCAACACGAGCAATTCAGAGAGATTCCAGGGCAGAACTCAAAACTATTGTTTCCGCAATGCGTATTCTAGTAAACTAAAACTGTTTGCTGACACATGAAAGAGCACGTCACCTTCGGGTTACTGCAACTCGCCAAATTCGAGTTTGTAAACTTCGATCGATGAGAGAACAAGTGATCAGTGAGTCGAGAGCTATGTATCCAACGAGCCCGAGATCGTCTCTCTACGACACAAGTTGAGCGAGTTAGAGCGATTTGCGTGTTGAAATCTCGAGAATGGCGTTTTCCGCGTTGCGTGTTTGCGTAATTGAAACATTTGTTGCTGCCGCATGAAAGAGCACGCCGAGAGCTTTCACCTGACGTGTCGATTGCGAACTCGATTTTCCTAGCGGAATGATCATTTTAGTCGAGACGTGTCCACAGAGCTCATGATCACCTCCCTGCGACTTTCCAACGCCGAGATCTGAGAGCGTTCTGCACGGACACACACACGCCGAGCTCTCGTATGGTGTCGCCCCGCTGAGGCCGGGCGAAAAAATATTAACCTTGCTCCTATCACGCGTGGACTTCCAACATGTCAAGGTTTCATTAAAGACACCGCTGCAGATATTCTGGTCGGTCGGCAAAGCGCTACGTAAAGTCCACTCTATGACTAGTACATACATCAAAAGTGTGCCTATGTAGTGGTTGCGCCGCTATTTGAACGAGAGGCATAGGTACCATGATGACTGGTTGATTGAATGCAAATTGTTATGAAACCCTGTAAGAAACAATGCCACAGTACTCCGGTCACCACATCCACGAAGGAGCGCCAAAGAGCAACCATACCACGAGTCGCACGACTACTCAAACACTCAGTTGGCCGGCTCAACGGCGGCAGAACCGCGCCAGAACATCGCGGACATCAGAAGTCGTTTGGCGCCTTTGCGAAAGTCGGGCACGAAAATCACGTGACAGACGACACCCAGACTTCCGTTGATGTCGGCGAACAGCAAGACGAAGGGCCGAAGTACATTGGTCGCTGGTTTCACCGCGTCGAATAGTACCGCAACTACAGTTGGGAACGACGAGCGGAAATTGGCCACTAGCAAGTAGGCGCCTTCGACAGCGCCGCGGCCGACGGAGTAGACGAGAAAGACGAGCACACAGAGAAGGTTAAGTCCCACGGTGCCCACCAGCAGCAGCAGGTGGTCTCTCAGCAGCTTCTTCAGCGCCTGAGCGCTGTTGCCGTCGACTTCCCCTCCTCCTTGGGGGACGATGTCCATCTCGTGCTCCTCCATTTGGTTCTTGGCCCATCCCTTGACTTCTCGCCTGATCTTGAAGGTGGCGCCCGCTTGCATCCAGAACAGAATTGAGATGGCCACCACTCTGGCAACTTCCGACGCAATTCCCGTCGCGTTCCAGACAATTCTGTGCGTACGCCAAGAGAATAGGAAGGGACGGAGGAAACTGGCGCTTAGGCCAACTCCGTAGGGCAGCGTGGTGATACCAACGACAGCGGCAAACACAGTCAGCGCCTTCAGAACAGGGCGCTTTGGTGGTGTGTAGTTCTCGGGGTCGAGGACCACCGCTAGACGATCTCTGGCCAAGAGAGTCAGACTGATCTGATTGAGGACAAACACTGGATAGACAATGAAGGCCCGGATGTCCTTCTCCTTGTCGAAGGCCATCCGACCGAGTAGCGGACAACCATAGAGGTGGAGGTAGTGTAGATGGAGGGAGAAGAGAAGGCTGGAGAGGCCATTGACAATGTCAGTGGCTATTTCCAGCTGGTGGTATCGTAGGGAGGCGCTACCCTTGACGTCGCCCTTCTCCACCCTCCGAATGACCCAGAGGGAAACCAGACTGAGAACCACTCCTATTGGGGTCAGAATCCAGATGTCGAGCCAGCGCTGCCAGGCCACCAGCCACTCCACTCGTCCCATGATCACCTTGCCCGAGCGAATCAGAGCATCCCTTCCTCGGAAGTAGCGGACATGACCGAAAAGCACCCAGGGGCGCATGTCGCAGCCTGGCCGCCCGGCAGCCCAACTGCAGAACATATCCGATTGGAGGAGGTAGAGAGACCACGGGATCTGGTCGGTGATGTCGTCCGGGCTGACAAGAGATTTGATCGCCGTCGGTCCGCCCCATGGGGTCCAGAGGTCGGAGCAATGGCTTAACCTCCGTTCTCGGTCTTCCCTTCCGCGAAGAGAACGACTGTCGTTCGCCACACAGACGAAGCGGACGCAGCTATGGGAGGCATCGAGGCGGTGACTGAACTTGCAGTTGCCACCAAACTGGGCGTCATTGGGCTGCTGTCCGCCTCCTCGACCACCCTGGGCGCCTCCTTCAACCGACATCTTCTTCTGACCAGACTGGCCACTCTGCCCTCCCTTGGCAGGCTTCTCAGTGGTCTCCTTCCTCGCGTCCAGCACATTGCGAATGTACTGACAGAGACCCTCCAAACTCTTGTACTCGCTGACAGCATAGGCAGATGCAGTCAGATCATCTGGGAGACTTCTCAACAACTGGTCTCGCACCATGTTGTCCCAGAGCGTAGGCTGGTTCGGCCAAGCTTTGTAGACTAGCCCTCGCAAGGCCGCCACGAACGCTTCGATCGACTCACTGCCATATCTCCAACCTCTGCTGAAGAACTCCTTCTGGCAGGTGTGCGCTGGCCTACTGTCGGCGTAGACCGACGCCAACTTTGCCACCACTGCATCGTAGTTGGCAGAGCTGCCAAGCGCTTCCCGCGTCTGGTGCGCCAGCTCGCAGGGGTGGTCCTTCAGAAAGGACTGCAGCGTCACCAACCACAGTGACCTGGGCACCTGCGTGGCCACCATTCGGTCTTCGAACGCCCTCTGGAATCCATTCCAGTCACTGCCCACCTCCCCACGGAAGTGTGGCAGCGCTCCCATATCTCGACTGGTCAGCACTGTCTGACTTGGCAAACCCTGCCCTCCAGCGGGAGTCACTGGCGCGATCGCCCTGGGCGTCCACGTCCAACCACCAAACTGCGTCCACAACCACTCTCCTTGCCCCACCAACGACGTTGGCCCTGGCATGGGAGGCAGATTTGGTGGCGGCGCCGCTGGCGGGGCTGCCATTGGGGCCGTTCTGACACTGGGAATTCCTCCCAACGCGGCTTGGCTGAACACCGTGGTGGTCGTCGCCTGCGTGCCACTCGCAGTGGTCACTGGCAGGGACGTCGAAGTTCCACCAGGCGTCACCATCTGCCCTGACGAAGCTGGCACGCTGCTGACTCCACTGCCCACCATTCCACTTGCCGGCAATGGCGCGGCTGGCGCGGCCACTGAAGCGGGCACCGTGGTCGTGGGTGGCGTCCCAGCGACTGACTTCCAACGAAGCAACCACAAAGCCAAAGCAACGCAGCACACAGCGCCAGCCTCTCACTTCTCTACTCGAGAATAAGCAGCGAGAGAACTAAAGATATCGGCGCGCCTATCTGCTTTTACGTGAGAGCGACTAGGCACGGCGAAACGACGCGCAACGACTTCCCGCGCGAACGAATAATCGGCGCGATGTGTGTCAAAGATTACACACTCAAAGGCGCATAACTCGCGCTTACAACAACGCAGAACGGAAAGCAAAACACCGGCAGATAGCTCAGGTCACAAGCTACCTAACGGTAACAAAACCAACACGAAACGCTAGACGACGAGGAAGCAAGCGACGAAAAACCACTCCGACCTAGCGCAAAACTACTCAAGAAGGGGCGAAAGAGGGCGGGAACCAACGGGAAAGGGGAAAACAGCAGACGGAGGCAAAACCTAACGCAAGGGAACAATGTAGGAAGGCCAATTCTCCTACAGCAGTTTAGTCAATTCTTGTTCTGCATTTGCTTAAGTGCAATAGTCCAAAGAGGACGCGTTCTGAAGACAGGACTGTGACTCACAATGGAGGGTAATCAGGGGAATGGAACCTCCAAGCAGATGCTCTGCTCCCATTGGCATTCTGCACTAATTCGAGGTACAGGCGCGCGTGGTGGACAACTCTGAATTCAGACGTATTTTGCCGGTATCAAGACATTTCAACACAATTTTCCACCCGGAAGTCCAGACGGTCTAAAGTCCGACAACCTTTTCAGTGCTGCGGGGTCCTGCAGAATCGTTGCAGCGCTCCAACTCCACAGCATGGAGATCACCACTAGCGCAGCAGAAGTCGCATTGCGCTGCTGGATTTTTGACAGACCTGTCGATCGAACCACCTCTGTAGTGTAGACGTCCGCTGACTTTGCTATGTAGCTTGGGTGAGCAGTTGCACAGCCAACCTGTTTAAAACTGGAAAACCTCTTTGGAACAGCTAGTTTAAGTTGACTACAAAAGGATTTTGAGCGCTAGTGGTAGAATGGGCATCAGGAGCAGGACAACAGCGCTCTAGAACACAATCCCCAACCCAGACTGGCATTCTCACGGTTTCGTCTTGCAGCTCTCCACACGGTAATACACCAAAGCACTCGCGAAGTGCGGGCAAGTTCTTCATTACCTTGAAAATACAGCCTTAGGAGGGTGTCGTCGCTCGAAGTATTAGCGGCCGTTTCCTAACCCCTCTGAGCCGGAAGAAGAGCGTCAAGATACTTTAATTTTAATCGATCATGATTGGCGTTAGCTTGATAAATCGCCGGTTCATGCATCAAGCGAATCAAGTGTTCTGTGACGCATCAAAAGCTCTCATTGGCTTGACACATAAACGACTCACGCAGTCTTTACACTTCGCCGCTCTTCGCTCAGTCGGATTCGCGCAGTGCACCCATGACCACATCCACAAGGGGCGTCGCGCAAAGAAAGGCTGTGGCTCGGCACTCTCTCAGACATGGATGATCCCGTATACAAATGCCCGACCCTAGTGTGCTGTCTGTGTGCAGGCAGAACGGAGCAACAGAAGAGCAGTTGCAGTGGCAGTGAATACAATTGCACCGCACAAGTCGTTTCGAGCGGTGCGGTAGTTCAGCCCGTCTAACCTTAGGCCACACAAACAACTGTAGTCCACTGGCACTAGTGCGTAGGCGAAGAAGAAGTATCAAGTGTAGAGCCAAATAACACACCCAGTCCAAAGGAACAGCACAGCACAGCACAGTCCAAAGGAAGACAAGTATGAATGTAGAGGTTGATGGAGGAGGTGGTGGTGGAGGAGGAGATGGAGGTGGTGGCAGTGGCGGAGGTGGCGGGGATGGAGGAGGAGGAGGATTTCCTCCGCAACCGCAAGGTTGAAAGTAGTGGAAATTGTCAAGAACTGTGGATGATCTTGATGCTTAAAGACTACTACTTATTATTTTAGGCGTGGGTTCCGCTGTCAGCTCCGCAGTGAATGGTCCAAACGGCCAGCCCAAGGTCATTGTTACTGCTGTATTCGGGCTGGGTGGTGAACAGCTGGCCAGCATCGTCACCGCCAGTGGAAGAGCATCGCTGAACGTGACCTTCAATTGATAGGATTTGGAAACTGCTGTTGAGGCATCAAGTTGTATGCACAACTGTTTTACAGAGACCAACTACACGAGACGAACTGGAGGCACGTCAAGTCATACAAGTGGCCGTTTGGCGCAGGATTCATGTTTCTGCTGGAATGCGCTCTTGTCAACTCGGTTATTGCGTATCGTCAGTATCACCCGCTATTTGACAATAGCAAAGCTAAGGAGGCACTCACTGCACAAATTCTTCAGCTGGTACACTCTCTGCAGCGCACTTCGCAGTGTCCTGTCCCAGTTTGCTTTGCCACCGTGCGCTCCGTTCCTGACTTCTCTGCGCAGTTTAGCAAGAGTTCGCACTGACTTCTCACTAGGTCATTTCGCAAGGTTCGTTCATTCACGGCGGTGGCGACATTGTCTTCTGCACCCCCCGGGCGAGAAAGGGCATACTTCCACAACATGTTACTGCTCAATTTGTGGTGTGTACCTACACAAAGACTTCTGCTTTGAGATGTTTCACCAGCTGTCTGACCATGAGGTGTCGCAGTATGTCATGCAACGTAGAGGATAAGGTGATAAGGTTGTTGTCGATCTCACTTACATTTCATTCGTGGCACGTTAGTGTGCGTATTGTTTCTTGAATTCTGGAACGTACGAGTGAGCGCAAGTGAGCGGAGCATCAAAATGGTGTCAGTCACGGACGAATCACATTCATGTGTCAAGTGAATGCCTGGGCCGATTCAATCATCAAGCTGGCAGGTCGCTTGATGCTTCCTTTTCCACGTGTCAAGAGCTCGTGTGAAGTTGATACCTGAACAAGGGGTGTGACATTATACATCCTTCCGGCTCGGAGGGGCTAAGCAACGGTCTGGCTCCGAAGCGCAATTAGGTAGGCATTGTTTCGCCGGGTGTCTACCCGTCAACGCCCTACGTGAGCTCGGCGTGCATACGTGGTTGCGTTCGTCCATCGGTAACGCTCTTAGATGCCGGAGTTTGGAAGGGAGACAGGATGGCCCTAAATCGCTAGTCTTACGTTGGTAGATAGAGCCGCGCGGCGCGTCGTTTACGTTTATGCCGTGAGGCACTCTTTCATGCGATGGCAAAAATTGTCCCAGTGTGCCGTCGTTCTGAGCAATGGCAGTTTGCTTGTATAGCAAGCACGTTGTTTTGTGAAAGCTAAAATACAAATTGTTTTGGGGAGAGAACAGAAGAGACAAGTGCAAATATATGCAGTTACAGCACACAATAAGCAACGATCTCACAACAGAGCGTACAACAGAGCGTGTAGAGGCGCCACATGTGTGCCAAGGACCAATCCTGCACGAGTCACACGACTACTCAAACCCTCAGTTGGCCGGCTCAACTGCGGCAGAACCGCGCCAGAACATCGCGGACATCAGAAGTCGTTTGGCGCCTTTGCGAAAGTCGGGCACGAAAATCACGTGACAGACAACGCCCAGACTTCCGTTGATGTCGGCGAACAGCAAGACGAAAGGGCGAAGTGCATAGGTCGCTGGTCGCAGCGCGCCGAATAGTACCGCAGCTACAGTTGGGAACGACGAGCGAAAATTGGCCACTAGCAAGTAGGCGCCTTCGACAGCGCCGCGGCCGACGGAGTAGACGAGAAAGACGAGCACATACAGAAGGTTCAGTCCCACGGTGCCCACCAGCAGCAGCAGGTGGTCTCTCAGCAGCTTCTTCAGCGCCTGAGCGCTGTTGCCGTCGACTTCCCCTCCTCCTCCACCCTCTTGGGGGACGATGTCCATCTCGTGCTCCTCTAATTGGTTCTTGGCCCATCCCTTGACTTCTCGCCTGATCCTGAAGGTGGCGCGCGCTTGCATCCCGAACAGAACTGAGATGGCCACAACTCTGGCAACTTCCGACGCAATTCCTGTCGCGTTCGAGACAATTCCGAGCGTACGCCAGTCAAATAGGAAAGGACGGAGGAAACTGGCACTAAGGCCAACTCCATAGGGCAGGGTAGTGATACCAACGACTGCGACAAACACAGTCAGCGCCTTCAGAAGCGGCCACTTGGGAGGCGTGTAGTTCTCGGGGTCGAGGACCACCGCTAGACGATCTCTGGCCAAGAGAGTCAGACTGATCTGATTGAGGGCAAACACTGGATAGACAATGAAGGCCCGGATGTCCTTCTCCTTGTCGAAGGCCATCCGACCGAGTAGCGGACAACCATAGAGGTGGAGGTAGTGTAGATGGAGGGAGAAGAGAAGGCTGGAGAGGCCATTGACAGTGTCAGTGGCTATTTCCAACTGGTGGTATCGCAGGGAGGCGCTACCCTTGACGTCGCCCTTCTCCACCCTCCGAATGACCCAGAAGGAAATGAGACTGAGAACCACTCCTATTGGGGTCAGCAGCCAGAGGTCGAGCCAGCGCTGCCAGGCCACCAGCCACTCCACTCGTCCCATGATCACCTTGCCCGAGCGAATCAGAGCATCCCTTCCTCGGAAGTAGCGGACATGACCGAAAAGCACCCAGGGGCGCATGTCGCAGCCTCGTCGCCCGGCAGCCCAACTGCAGAACATATCCGATTGGAGTAGGTAGAGAGACCACGGGATCAGGTGGGTGATGTCGTCCGGGCTGACAAGAGATTTGATCGCCGTCGGTCCGCCCCATGGGGTCCAGAGGTCGGAGCAATGGCTTAACCTCCATTCTCGGTCTTCCCTTCCGCGAAGAGAACGACTGTCGTTCGCCACACAGACGAAGCGGACGCAGCTATGGGAGGCATCGAGGCGGTGACTGAACTTGCAGTTTAGTCAATTCTTGTTCTGCATTTGCTTAAGTGCAATAGTCCAAAGAGGACGCGTTCTGAAGACAGGACTGTGACTCACAATGGAGGGTAATCAGGGGAACTAGCAGTACTCTCCTGTTGCTTTATTTGCCTATGTCTTGGAAGAAACTGGAGTTGAGCATGTGAATGTGTTCGCGTGTGTTTGTCACCATGTGCTGAGAAGGTTGGTTGGTATGGGTGCATGTGGGCTATTTCCTTTCCATTGTTGGCTCTGAATGAGTGGAGCCTTCTAGGGAAATTAGGTGTGCAGTGAAGAGTGCTGCGTGAACGAGGCAGTACTGTCAACAGTTTCAACGCGGCAACAAAATAAGAATATCAAATGTCACGACAGATGCAACAGTGGTCACTCGTCGCGATATCACTGGGCGTTGTTGGGGCAGTCGGCCGCCTTGTGCCAAGGCGATGCGCATGTGTAGCAACCACGTCCTGTAAAGAATGTGTTGGTGGCACTGGGTGATTGTGTGTGTCATCTATGTACGACCAGTTGAACTGGAAGCGTGGGAATCTACAGTCCCGTCCACATTTAACGGCCGGTGGCTTAATATTCGACGCGCGTTTCGGCAACGAATAGCGATTCGCGCGTTATTGAATACGCGCGAATCGCATTTTCGCGTTTCACACGTTATGGGCTCTCTGCAGCGCGCTCAGTTCAGTTTAAAGCGAAATTGGTCTTGCAGCGGAGATGCAAGGAAGATACAGTACACTGAAGATTCTCTGCCACCATTTGCGTATGCGATGCACTGTTGCCATCGCCAGCTGCGCTTTAGAAGAAGGTATCACTGACAGACATGGCAAACAGGTGAACGTTGAAATGCAACCTTGACGCTGGATATACTCGATGTAGCGTATCTCTGCTGATCGCTATGAAGAATAAGAAACGCACACAGAATACGACAATGGTGTCATGTCATTGACGTCGGCGAACGCATTGCATGTCCGCTTCCGCTTCACACTACTCTACATTGCGAGTATGCTCACGGTTTCACAATTCTCCAAAACAACCTCCATTTGTTGCAGTTGCCCAGCGGTCGTAAGAACCTCTGGTCAACCTGTTGTTTATGTCTAATCGATGACAAAACAGCTGCTTAATACTGTAAGTGCAAGTATTAAAACGAGATCGCTGCAAGACGACTACTCTTCAAATGCGCGGGAGCCGTTTAGCACAGACGATAATGCGTAAAACGCCAAAACCGTTTCACGCGTTGTCGATAACGCGTGAATACGGAAAACGCGATTTTCGGCCGTTAAATGTGGACGGGACTGTACGTACGTCCTCCAGGGAGGTGCCAGGGGCAATTCTTGGCGTGATGGCCTTCGCGCTTGCAGCGCCAGCAGATGCCATTCGGCAATGGCGGCTGCGTCGTTGGCACGTTGCTAGGCGCGCGCGTGGGCACGTGAATCGTCCACGCCCCACCCCAGCCCTCGTTCAGCGTTCCAAAGACCTATATTGTTGATGTTGCAGTGACATAAGTGGCGAGCA
>JASAMZ010008351.1:7500-26757 GCA_030248115.1 Linhomoeus sp. GSCO2_2 | reverse complement strand
CACACACCCACTCATGCGGCAATTGTGACGCAAAACGCAAAATTGGTCAATTTCTCAAGACTCGCTGGCTTCTGTGAGCTACAACTTTCGCTACACTGGAGCTAATTTGATGCGACTTGTACCATTTTGAAGAGAACAAAACAAGCTTTCGAACGGTTTTGAAACAAAAGTTGTATCTCATAGCACGCATACAAACAATCGAAGCAAAGTCGATCGGCCGACCCCAAATCAGGGGGCGCCAGCTCCTCTTCTTGCTGGGCGGCCTCCTCCACGAGGCCCAACAATTTTGCCACAATTTTGCGTTTCGCGCCATAATTCCTGCGTGAGCGTGTGTATAACGCTGAAAATTGGTATCAGATGTGCCAAGACATTGTTCTTTAATCTGTGTAAGTTTCATTGCGTAGAGTTTTCTATAGCTTGCTGTGGATTGGGGGGGGCCGGATTTATGGGACACCCGGTACGTCCAACGTCAAACGTCCTAATTTTCGTGGAACGGAACGCCGCCACAACTGACAGGACGCAAAGTCATGCCACCGGTACTGTTGTAACATTTGCAGGTCGCGCATAACATTCCTCTCAATCCATCTGGAATTGTCATAGCATTCCGCTCAACTTGCACGAACAGCTGTACCCAACAACAGAACAGGGTACTGCAGTGACAGAGAGAACCCAAACCATTCGATCAGCTCTCCACATGTTCACCCAACCCTGGGCCTTTCGCAGGCGAAGTAGTTGCTGCGCGAGCAGGGCAGGTAGACCCAGAAGCGCGTGTTGGCCTTGTAGGCGACGCAGTCTGCATTCTGGGCCGGCGTCTCCGTTTGACAGAGTCGAGTGTAGACCATAGGAGAGCCGTCGGCCCATCGACGGTCGGATGGGGACTGATCTTCGAAATTGAGTCCCATCCACACGTAGTTGTTCTCGGCGCCCACCACTGGAACGAAGGGACACGATTCGGCTGATATCCGATGAAGCGACACTTTTGAGTTATAACGTGTCAATGTACAGAAAACACGTCTCGTGTTAGTCAGGTAGCAGGAGTTACAGTCAGCAATAGAAGTCCAGTTCAAGTTGTACACAAACGTTGACAAAGTCCCAAGGCCGTCTCTCACTCACTGCGCTTCAGGAGCTCGTCCAAGTCGGCGCTTTTCGCTTTGAACAGGTCGCTCCCTTGAGTGCGGCAGAACTCTCTTGCTTCTTTCCAGGTTCTATGCGTACATGGTGTGCTAGTGTACCTAGTGAGCGCCTTGTACGTACAGTGGGCAATATTTCTTTTTAAAATCCATTTTTTTGTATTTTGTATATGTATATTATATATACAATCCAATAACTTTGTATATTGTATATTGTGCATATTACCACATTTAGCTTTGTATATATTTTGTATATTGTATATTTTCCTATACCGTAATCTTAGTGCTTCCAAGTAAGGTTTTCATAGAAGTGTGCAGATCTCCAACTGAAAGAGTGCATTAACACATCATTTCTGCCCAAATTTGGTAATTACGCCAAGTTTTATAGCACAGATTAGCTCATGTTTAGCTAAACTTATGAGCTGAATATCGAATAGGGCAAAATTTGAAGAAATCTCGACCCACTACAGTAACCAAATATGGTAGAAATATACAATATACAAAGTTTGTATATCGGCCTTGTTTTGTATATGTATATTCTAAAACTTTTGCATATTGTACATGTATATGTATATATATACAATAAAAATATACAAAAAAATATACAAACCATTTTGTATATGTATATATTGTGCCCACTATACTTGTACGACGCACACTCTTGTACTATGCGTGATGCAAACCGAGAAAAAGTCGGACACGAAAACGGTTCAGACAATTCTTCTTCTTGTTTCGCTCGGCCTCAGCCGAGCGAACCCTATCAAGAGCTCGGCGTGCGTGCGTGCGTGCGTGCGTATGTATGTATGTATGTATGTATGTATGTATGTATGTATGTATGTATGTATGTATGTATGTATGTATGTATGTATGTATGTATGTATGTATGTATGTATGTATGTATGTATGTATGTATGTATGTATGTATGTGCGTCACGCTCGCTTCGGGCTTAATAACTCGCTCGTCTGACGTCGCAGGATGGAGTTTGAGACATCGTCGGGTAGCCCGCGGACTCCTCTAGCCACCTGACTAGTCAAACCTAAAATAAGTTTTCAAAATCGCGCGCTACAGTATCCCAAAGTGGGGTCCATTTTAAGACAAAAGTTGAACGAAGCTAGTCAAATCGCATATCAAAGTGAAGCGCTCGACCTCCTGAGCACGAATCCGACAACAAAAAGTTTCAAAAGTTTAAACAGAGAGCTACAGTAACCAAAACGCGTCGAAAACTGGAAACGACACGCTTGCTTCGGGCTTAATAACTCGCTTGTCTGACGTCGCTGGGTTGAGTTCGACACATCGACGGGTAGCCCTCGGACTACTCTCGCCATCTGAGTGTTCAAAACTGAAATTAGTTTTCAAACTCGCGCGCTACAGTATCCCAAAGTGAGGTCCATTTTAAGAGAAAAGTTTACCGAAGCTAGTCAAATCGCATATCAAAGTGAAGCGCTCGAGCTCCTGAGCACGAAACCGACATGAACAAGTTTCAAAAGTTTAAACAGAGAGCTACAGTAACCAAAACGCGTCGAAAACTGGAAACGACACGCTTGTTTCGGGCTTAATAACTCGCTTGTCTGATGTCGCTGAGTTGAGTTCGGCACATCGACGGGTAGCCCTCGGACTACTCTCGCGAACTGTGACGTCGAAATAATAACAAGTTTTAAAAATTGCGCGCTACAGTATCACGAAGTAATGTCCGCGATAAGTCAAAACTTCATCGAACCTAGTCGAATCGCATATCAAAATGAAGCGATCGACCTCCTGAGCAAGAATCCGACAACAAAAACGCTGAAGAGCTCACTGCAAGCCAACATCAAATCACGCTCACAATTAACCTGTAGTTTTGCGTTAGATTCCAGTGTCTTTTTTTAAATTCAGTCTAAAAAGATGATTTTCTTGGTGTGAAGAATTAAACCTGAGCGATACCAATGTTGCGTAGCAAGACCACTCCAAAAAGTGTAGTCGCGAGTAGAGTCAAAGACGCTGCACGAAACCGGAAAGGGCCTTGCTACAATCTCAGTAAAAATTCAAAGCTCAAAACCACTTCGCTTTTTAAAAGAGACTTGTTTATGATACCAAAGGTAACTACTACAATACATTGATTTTCGAACTGTGATCAATTCTATATAATAATGCTGTTCTGGCACATAAAAGGATAAAACATCTTTGAACCAAACAATTACAAGAGCCTCACTCACTTGCTCTTCTTGAAGATGCGAATGCAACCGCTGTTGTCGAACAACCTCCAGCCGCTGGGACATCCCCTCGCCAACGCCGAGTCGAAACTCTTCAGGCTAAAAATGTTACGCTCTGCTGATAGACGGTCACCCCACGAGAATACAACCGCCGAGTTTTGTATTTCGCGCCCTAATTTCAAAATGTTTATACAATTGTTCATAGGATGCTGAATGAAATAGGCCTTTGACCGCCAGCCTCACTGCGAGAAGTGTTCTAAAGCTTGTTGGGGAGGTTGGGTGGGGCGTACTTATGCCGGATTCTTCCGCTTAAGCGCCCCCTCTTTCTCCTAACTTCATGGCCTTCATGTTGGCGATGGGACGGTGTGCTTAAGCGGAAAACTCCGGTACTACACCGTGTACATGTGCCAGTCAACATCTACCTGGCTACAAGGCTGTCGGTTTCGGGGCACTGCACAGCGGTCCCTGTCGCTGCCTGGCTTGACACTGTGAGCAGCAGCATTGCCCGTAGTATGCTTGTAAGCACTAAAAGTGGAGTAAGACTGTGCTGTACACTGTTGTGCTTATGTGTGACTGCTGGTATAAATCCTGGGCTTTTGGTAACCTGTTGTTCCACGGTGCGTATTTGCCATCGTAATCGTAATCGTGCCAGCGCCAAATGTTCTGAAAGGCAGACTGGCAGCTAGTTGCTACACAACACAAAAGGCTTGGTTACACTGGTGCTGATGCTACAGGCCAACTTTTATTCTTCTTTTATTTGGTGCAACAGCTGCAGTATGCCACGCGACTGCAATTCGCCTACACAGCTTGATTATCGCCAGCAAGTGGTTTGGGAAACGGTAAAGAATAAAGAATAGCATACCAAAATTATTGAGACCGTCGAGTGGGCGTGACCGATGTTGACAAAGAAAGATCTGTTTGTGTACGCATCGTCATGTAGAGCATGCATGCGCCAGGAGAAGTGGCAATTGCTATTCACTGCAGCTGCCACCATCTTCGCGCCAACTGCAAATAGCTGATAGCTCTGAGATGCAGCCAGTGAAACAATTGCGATTGTTCGACAGTACATAATTGTGAGCTTTGCAGTTGCGCCCCTGTTCGAACACTGAACACCGAAACTTCTACAACAATCGAATTACCCACTCATGAGAAGAGAAGCCAAATAAGCTCCAACCAACGAAGAAATCTTCCTTCCTCCCAGGTTAACCAAGAACGGAGCTGATCGATCGAGTCGAGTGCACTTGTGAACCTCTCAAAACCGCGGCCGTTCGCAAGCGAAGAAATTATTGGTTTCGCAGTTGACGTATGACCAGATCTTCGCTGGCGGTTGGGAGAGGAGGGCACAGTCGTCTGTGGGCTCGTCTCCTAGGGGGTAGCCGCCGCCCTGCCAGCGACCCTATCCCTTGTAGTCGCGTGAAGTGGGCAGGGTGCCGTCCGACCAGCGGAACTCGCCCTCCTTCTCGCGGTCGTTCAGGCCCAGCCACGCGTTGTCGTAGCCAATGACGTCGTGAAAGTCGGGGCGAAGCACTGGAGCGGCGAAAGCTTTCCCCATAACTACGCAACCCAAAACGGACGGGCGCGGTCACGCACACACACACACGCACACACGCACGCACGCACGCACGCACGCACGCACGCACGCACGCACGCACGCACGCACGCACGCACGCACGCACGCACGCACGCACGCACGCACGCACGCACGCGCGCACGCGCGCACGCACGCACCCTGCGAATGGCAGTACTTCCTTGCGTTCGGCTATGACCTGCAGAATCTCGAGTGTTATAGGCAACGACTAATCTACTAGACCACAAGTAGTCACATCTCTGTTTCGTTGAAGTATTTGACGCTCTCCTGCCGACGGAGCGGCCGGTTAGAAGCATTTGCTCGATTCTTGACATTCTACAAGAGAAGAATCCTCATGGACGGAAAATAGGGTTGGAAAGGATGGCGCGACTAAGCTGCCAAACAGCGGGGCGCCACCGATAAAGAATCGATGAGCAAAACAGTCAAGAGTATATTGGGTTTTAGGTACAAGTGCCCAAGTACTTAGGCTCATCAGCTAGTACTTTTGAGGTGTAATTGTAGGCAACTGAGCATATGTAGCTTGTCTTACACTCATGTGGCAGCGAGCTCGGCGCACTGCCCACCGCTGGCTGCAGCATTCTCCAAAGGAGCTACGAAGACCAACAAACCTACTACAAGATTCTTCGTTTTGAAACAGACGGCAATCTGCTCACCAGCGAATGATCGCATGGAGTTGTGAAGCAGCTCGGCTGCCATAGGTATACTTTATGTTAGGTAAAAAGGTCAATCTTAACAATGGTGGAGCGACAAATTTACCATTCTGTGGGACCTTCTCAATATTGTGTTATACAGATGGGCACGAATGCATTAAGATAACAGTTTGCGATGGGAATTGCTTTAAGCACTCCAGCCCAGAAGGGCCTGAAAGGGTTCAGGGGAACCACTAGGTATACATATGTAGGCGACAAGCGTATAGGGATTTTTCGAAGAAATCGGACATACGTGGCCTGGTAATGTTGGGGGAAGTACTAGTTTTGAGCGGCGCAACAACCGAGCATAAACACACTGTGCAACAATAGCGAAATTGCTAGTGCAAACTTTGTGCCTTGTGCGACCTAAAACACCAGCTGCTGCCAAGCGCAAGTGGGCCGCGTCGTCAATCGGGTGATGTATAGGTACCCCTATGTGGTTTTCACTCTGGGACGCGGCGTCAACTGCCGAATTGCCCTCTTCGCCAAACGCAACCGTTAGAAGATCACTCTGGTCTGGTGACGTCGAGCCTCTCATTGCAGCAGGCTGCATCACAATCGAAAGGGAAGATTCTCCCCTTGCATGTTCCCACAAATGCTAGCGAAAAACGCCCATCGATCACCCATGCGTTGACTCGGAACTCGCTTGTGTCGAAGGGCCTCTCAGAACCGCGGGCGCTCGCAAGCGAAGTGGTCGGCGAGCTCGCAGTCGACGTCCGACCAAGTGTTGCCAGTCACACTGCCGTGGAGTGACCCGCAATCGTTCTCGGGCTCGTCTCCTAGGGGGTAGCCGCCGCCCTGCCAGCGTCCCCATCCCTTGTAGTCGCGAGCCGTGGGTAGGGTGCCGTCCGACCAGCGGAACTCGCCCTCCTTCTCGCGGTCGTTCAGGCCCAGCCAGGCGTGGTCATAGCCGGTGTCATCACGAAACTCGTGGTACATCTCTAAAGCGGGTCGCCAAAACGCCTTTCCCCATTGACGAATTTGGGTCCCCTGTGGCTTAACTCCGGAATACAGTGGGCAATATCGCAATTTTTTTTTGTGTTTTGTATATGTATACTATATATACAATCGAATTTTTTTGTATTTTGTATTTTGTATATATACAAATATATATACAAAGTTTTTCTTTGTATATGCTTTGTATATGCTTTGTGTATTTGTATATTGTATATTTTTCTACCGTATCAAAAACACAAGAATCTCTACAAAATTTAATGCCAAGACTTCAGTACAGCTAGAGCATAAAGGATGTTGGTCGTCAGACTAATTTCCCTAGTGATACTGTACCATTACATGTCTCACAGAAGATAATTAAAATTCAAGGTTGAAGCAAGAAAGATTTTGTTGGAGTCTGGCTGGCAAATTGACCGTAAATCTGCAAGAATTCGCACAGATACAGTATGAAATTACGGTAGAAATATACAATATACAAAGTTTGTATATTTGCTTTGTTTTGTATATGTATATGTATATTTTGAAAACTTTGTATTTTGTGTATGTATATGTATATATACAAAAAATATACAAAGAAATATATAAAAAATATACAAAACCACTTTGTATATGAAAATATTGCCCACTGTACTCCGGAACGCAATGGGGCGCGCTAACATGCCGGCACCTCGGCCAGCCAGGGTTGCCGCGTTCTTTAGGCACGAAAATCGATGGCACGTTACACATTTGTCTGATCCTTACACTGTAAGTGCATGCATAGTTTTCCCAAGGTCTTACGATCATAGACGAAGTCGTTCATTTCCTTGGTCTTAGGGTTCCAAAGGTCCGCCCCCTGCGAATGACAGAACTTTCTGGCGTTCAACCATGTCCTGCAAAAGGTCGAATCTGTCCTTTCGAAGATTCTATGCTACTGGCGGATAGCAATCATGTGTCACGCACATTTCCGTTTCATTGAAGAATTTGACGCAGACTCCTCTAGGCATGAAGAGGGTCCACCCAACAGGACAGCCGGTTAGAAGCATCTTCTCGATTCTGGTCATTCTGCAGGGAAAAGACTCACTGTACCGGGTCTTTCGAAACACCAGACACCCCCCCCCCCTACCCCTACCCCTCCACAGTTCGCTGTGCAAAAGCTAGCGAGGTCATACTTGCACATATGGTAGTCTAATGTCTTCACGCCTCGGATGCAAAAATTCAGCACGCTATCTCAACCCACGCGCAAATGCGGGCGCGAAACGCAGAATCTGTCGCTGCTGTTTCTCCTCCTGCTGGCGCCCAGCACCATGGTTGTTGTTGTTGTTGTAGCGACGGCGGAGCCGCCCACAGTTCCATCTCGCGGAGGGGGAGTATCGTCCCAGCCTGGCGACGTGGCTTGGGGGGGCATCGCCACCAATTAAGCCTCATTCGCTCGGTCGCACTCGCGTGTGAAAGGCTTCCGTGAAGGGACTTCTCCCTCCACGGCAATCCTCGGCGGCTGAGTCCGGACCAGTCGCAGGATGCGAAGGGTCAAGGGGTGAAGTCCCTCCGATGGTCCTGCTTCTTGCTCCTCCCCAGAGCTCTGGGGCCCCAGGTGTCGAGAAGTGTTGCTGGGCGTTGCGTGACCTCGGTTCACGTTACTGCCAGGCAGAGCCGTCCCCAGCGTGGAACCAAGTTTTTACAGGAGAGAGGCCCAGTCCACTCTCCCAACCCTCCTCCTTTTGCAACCGGGCTTGGGACCGGCTTTGGCGGAGCACCATGGTGAAGAAGGGCGCCGTCAGCAGAAGCATGATTGACAACCCAACTTTGATCCTATATACTAAGGCGTCTAAGTCTGTCCGTCTGTCTGTTTGTGCGTGAACGCGATAACTGAAATCTCCTACGGGCTAAACCCATTTGCCTACGGGCTAAACCCAAGTGTCTATTGTGTATTTACAGGCACGGGAGTTGGTGCGAGCCTAAATGTAGGCACTGGCAGGGGCACAGGGTCGAATGGCTTGAGATCTATCTGAAATGTCCTACGGGCTAAACCCAATTGTCTAAAGGTTAAATCCAAGCGTCTATTGTGTATTTGCAGGTACGGGACGGATGCAATCCTAAATGCAGGCACTAGCAGGGACACAGGGTCGAATGGCTTGAGACCTATCTGAAATGCCCTACAGGCTAAGCCCAAGTGACGACAGGCTAAACTCAAGTTTCTATTGTGTATTTACAGGCATGGGAGCTGGTGCGATCCTAAATGCAGGCACTGGCAGGGGCACAGTATCCCTTCCTCTGGCAACCTTGGTTTATATTTTGGCGGTTTTGTTTTTTGGTTTATTTTTTCGCCGCGCCTCAGCGCGGCGAGGTGTATATATGTGACCGGGAGAACCCGTCTTCAGTGAAAACTCGGATATCCGGGTTTTCACTGAGTTGGTTAGTGAATACCCGGATATCCGGGTTTTCACTGTCAGGTTAGTGAAAACCCGGATATCCGGGTTTTCACCGATAGGTTAGGGAAAACCCGGATAATTCTCAGATACGCTCAAAATCGCGCACTACACTGCTCTAATGTATTTTCTATTGCCTTATGTCGCTTGATTCCTTCCAAATCAGGCTATGCTTAGGCTCGCCCTGCGCCCACAGTTCACAAGAGTCAGTCGGCGTCGCAGTCTGGCGGGTCGAAGCTTAGGCTTAACGCGACCGGTGACCGACTTCAGGGCGCGCGGAGCGCGCCCTGAAGTTGGTGGTCGCGTTAAGCCTCAGTTTTCGACCCGCCAGGCGCGACGCCGACCGAGTTTTAGTGCAAACTGTAGGTGGAATAAACACCTCCATATAATTCACCTCCTGCTCAGGCCGGCTGTGCCCCTTCCCTGCTAGCGCTTGCGACAGCTTTCAGCCATGTGCAAGCTGTAAGCGGAATGCACATCCCCCCCCCCGTATACTTAGCCGCCTGTTGAAGCCAGAGGCGCCAATTGGTCGCAAACATTGGGCATTGCAAAAGGGCGGGCCGGCAAAGATGCACTGCATTACGTAAGAACGCACGTGTCGCACTCCACGACGCTTGTTTCGCACAACAACCGGCGCGATTTGCCATTCAAACGCACTCGTTTCGTACCAGGATTCGAAACTATAGGAGCCTCGGTTTCTAGGCTATTTCTTCGAAAAGGTTGGTGAAAACGCTGCCATCATGATTTTCACTAACCTCCCATGAAATTTCGCATATCCGGGTTTTCACTAAACTTTCAGTGAAAACCCGGATAATTTGAGATTATCCGGGTTTTCACTAATCAGTCAGTGAAAACCCGGATATCCGGGTTTTCACTAGGTCGACCAGTGAAAACCCGGATATCCGGGTTTTCACTGGATCCGGGTAGTCACGGTAACATATATACGGATGACAATGTGTGTGTGTGTGTCTGTGTGTGTGTCCGTCGCACCGAAGTAAAGTCAGTGACATATGTGGTCAAGTAGAGTCGATGTCGCTGAGTACGGATCCGATGTCCGTTTCTGTTGCTAATTTCGCATTTTCGAGATATTCGCAATTAAAATTCGAAAATGTCGAAAATCGACTTTTTCGTCTGATGCGCTAGCCGCGAAATTTCTTCAGAAATGGAAGGAGCATAGACCGCGGATAATTTGTAACACAAAAGAAATTTTTTGCAAATGTGGAATTTAATAGAAATACGCGATTATTTGTCAAAATTGCATAAATTGACTAAAATACAACGTCATTTATTGACGAATGTGAATGCAGAAATGGAAAGGCCGTGTGCCAATAAGGATTTGTGACATAGTTTTGCAGTTTTTAAAAATTGCAATTTCGAGATATTTTCAATCAAAATATGAAAATGTCGAAAATCGAATTTTTCACCTGATGATATAGCGGCAAAATTTCTTCAGAAATGGAAAGAGTATAGACTGCGGATAATTGTAACGCAAGAGAAATTTTTTGCAAATATGGAATTTAATAGAAATACGTAATTATTTTTCAAAATTCCGTAAATCAACAAAATAGAACGTTGCTTTTCGACGAATTTGAACGCAGAAATGGTATGGCCGTATGCCAATAAGAATTTGTGACATAGTTTTACAGTTTTAATAAATTCCAATTTCGAGATATTTAGAATTAGAATTTAAAAAAATGTCAAAATCGAGACTTTCGTCTGATGGACAGAACAGCTGTTTATTGATGAATGTGCACTCGGAAACAGAAATGCGTACGCTGAACACAGGAATTCGCTCGCACCAAACTTTTGGCAAGTTTTTTTGTTGGATGTGACGTTTTCACACAGGTAGGAAACATCAGATAACCGGCGTCGTATCATGCCGATAACATATAGCGAACGCGGCGATATCACTGAGCTTCAGATCAGCTGTACAGGCAACCGTATCGTGGGGACAGCTGCACTTGGTATTACGGTACACATTCTCAAGACACTTTCTCCAGATGCGGCTAACGATGCGTACAAAGTTCACTATACTGTTCACCAAAATTTGACAGACACAAAGTATTGGTTGAACTTTTTACACACACAGCTTGTTTATTGGTTTACACACCGGCTTTTCTTTTGGTTTTATTTTGGTTTTCCTTTGGTTTCGACGGCGAGTTTCCACGCCACTTTATACGCCATCAAACCCAATCTTTCATACTCTTGTTATCGTTTCATTACTTTGTACATTGTTAGAATGCGTGCGATTGATTCTCGCGCGTTCACAGGAATGCACTTGTATCTGCACTCAGACTCATTGATTCCAGACACTCACGGTGATCGTACAACCCGTTCTCGGATCCCTAAGTTACCACCACTGTTCTGTCTCTCGATTTCCTTCCTCCTTCTACTCAAAACGAATACTTTGCCACAGTCAGTTGAATTTACTGCGCATGGTTATAAAAGCTGGATGCAAACCACATCTAAACCGGGTTTGCCGGCCCGGTTTGTTTTCTAGTTTAGAAATTTTGGTTTTGCAGAGGAGGTTTATACTTTTGGGTTTAGGTATCGTATACGATACCCTCGCCAGAGGAAGGGGTATCAAATGATTTGGGATGTAACTGTAACATCCTGCGGTGGGCTGAATTCGATGATGGCATGTATCTCCTTCATGCTCTGCAGATTACCCATGGGCAATAGAGATTCTCCTACGGGTTAACACCACTAGTTGTTCACTACGCACGATTGGTGCAAGCTACATACAACAGTTGCTCTTGCGTGATTTTAAAGTTTATTGCGTTCCTTTTCAAACGCTATCTCGACAGCCGCAAAAGAGCGTCCCATGCGCGAACCGCAGTCACCCAAAAGTGACGCGGTTGTCGAATCTGACCGATTTTGCGTTTCGAGTCAACATTTGCGCACGGGTTGAGGTAGAGCGCTGACTTTTCGTATCCGAGGTGTGAAGACAGACTACCATGTGTGCAAGTATGACCTCACTAGCTTTTGCACAGCGTGCTGTGCAAAGGGGCATGGAGTTTCGAAAGACCCGGTAGGATGACGACGTCGTTGTAACGGGCACGACACGACAAAGGTGCCAGGACAAAAGATCTGCCAAGAGAGAAGCGCCAAGAACAATTGGTACAGTTCTACAAACTCGAATCACAAGCACAGGCCGGGCTTGGGCATGGACTTAGGTTTAAGCTTGGGCCTGAGATTAGCTTTTAAGCTAAGGCCCGCTAGCGCAGATATAACCGCAAGTCTAGGCTCAGGTATGCACTCTATACGTATAGGTTTACATTTATCTGAGTATTTATGTTTGCCTAGTCATACCCGTGTAGCGTATGGGCATATGAGTCTTCATATGTAGACTCACCCTTTGTTGAAGGTTGCATACGGCATGTTTGTCTGACCTTGCGCCTGATATGGCTATTGTGTTCGTCGTGGCACCTTTGTCATATCGCTCGAATGGTGTATAAATGGCGTTCTGCTCACGTGGCAGCAAGCTCGGCAATTTTGGCGCACTGTCCATCATTGGCAGAAGCTCTTTCCATCGAAACGGCGAAAACGAACAGTGCTGCAAATGCGATTTCGTAATTAATTCGAGCATCGGGCTTGAAGGCGATCCGCTTTGCTCACCCGTAAATGGCCACATGACGAGACGCACGGTGTTATGGAGCAACTCTGGTGTCGTCAAGTATTTTCTGATATAGGTAGGTTATAGGTAGATACTAATTCTATGAGTATCTCAACAAATGCGTGGCGCATTCTGCTGACAGAGCATAAATACGCCATTTCTGTTGCTAGATATGTCCACGTATGTACACATACTTATTGTATTCGATGAACGACAGCTGCACGCACAGTCGGTAACCAATGTGTGCCACTTTCTAATCCAAAGCCTGCTAAATTTAGATGTGAGTGACTTGTCGGGTAGACATAACAGTCGCAACGCAAAGGCAGATGTAGCAGACATGTCATTGTCCTTAGAGGACAATTGTCTTAGACAATTTAACTCGGCTAAATTGTCCGACAAGACAAGGCAATATGGATTGTCCCGGGTATTCGGAAAGACAAGACAAAGACAAGCCAATCAAAATGAGCAGATGGGAGTGGGACAAATAAGTAAATTGTCTTTAATTTGTCCTTAAATTGTCCTTACATTGTGTAGCAATATCACCCAACGCGGCACGATTTGGTGCTGGCGAAGCCTTTGTGCGTTTGACGGGAAAACATGCGTGCCTTTCTGGTAACAAAGTTGTAAATTGTTACTCCTGTAAACTGGAAAAGGCACACACTCTGCACTAACGCAGTTCTATCTGAGACAATCTTGGGACAATTTAAGGACAAGAAAAGACTAAGACAAGACAATTTAGAAAGTCAGACGTGGGACAAAGACAAAGACAAGACAATTTAATATTTGTAGTCACGGGCAAAGACAAGACAGCTAGCAAAATCCAGGGACAATATCATGTCTGATGTAGAGCAAACTTGCAATGGTACAATCAGTCAGACAGGCTGTGAGCCAGCAAAGTAGACAAAGAGAATTCCAGTCCGGACTGCATTGAGTAGATCTCAGTCGACCCGGTCGGCAACCCGGTCGAACTCCAGTCGCCCGATCATGCCGTTTACCGACCCCGTCTGGCGAACAGGCGAGTGCTTCCGGTCAAGTCTACTGTGAAGAGTGAGCGGGCACAGCCGGTGCATTTTCGAGTGACTTCCTGCGAGATCGACGACGCTGCTAATGTCAGCCAAATTGTGGTACACACACTCGCGGTGGCACGTACATCGTTAGGCGAGGTTACGCTATCAGGTGTGCATACGAATACCATCAGACATGTTGGGAAACAGTGCTCATGTCTCGACTGTTGGGTTACTGTATCGAGCGGTTCTAAAATTTACTCGACCGTGATGCATAGGTGCATCGTGCAACGAGGGGTGCAGTGATATTGTCAGAGTGGGTGGTCAAACGACAACTGTTGTAAGTGAACGGATTTGTTAATTTTAACGTCTCAACGTCACAAGGCCGATATGAATGGCAGAGCCCTGTATCCCTGCTGCGAAGACAAGGACGCGCCCACAATTTTCCACTGAACCGATTTTCACCAAATTTGGAATTTTATCTAAGTAGTTGTGATGAGGCCCTTAGTGTGCCAAATTTCAATCAGGTTCGTTCGGTAGATCCCGAGAAATAGGCTGGTGTTGTGACGAATCTGTCCTTGCCTTCGCTGCCCTCCGCCAGGGGTGTTACGTAACTCCAGATAACTTTGGACGTCAGTAACCTGGAGTTGTGGTAACTCTCGTAACATTTCGTTCATAAAGGAGTACCTATTGGGTACGTGCAGATGGTAAGTACCACATGTCCCATTGAGTTGTGTTGTGAGAAATGGCCATTTGGGGTGGCCAGCCCAACCGATTGCATGATTGCTGCCTCGAAAATGCCTAATGGACTTCGGATATCCTGGGGCATCCGGCAACCTCAGATGTCCCAGGCGGCTTTTAACACTGGTGTCCAATCTTTCATAAAGGGACACGTTCTCGGCCAAATCACGAACACTGCACTACTGTGGTGTACCCAATCACACTATCTGTACTTGGCTTATCACTCTATCCTGTGATCATCCCTCCACCTTCTGCCAGAGCTGTGTCTGCAGGTCGTGATCCCCTTCAATATCAGCTTCAGAGGCTCGGACGTCGTAGAGACGACACAGTTTGGTGACTAGGGAATAAGCGACGCTTCGACACTGGACGAGGAACAGACAGCGGTGGGCGCACTGACGGTAGTCGTCCGCTTCCACGGGTTCTCCCATGTGGAGTGGCTGGGTTATGCGCTTGTTGGTGGCGACCAGAAGCATGTTGCTGTCCAGAGAGAGGGCTGCAACACAAAGAATTGGTCTGCAATTGAATATAGTCAGCTGTGAGAAAAAATTTTGCACCGCCACCACTTTGGAGAGACACATTCCACAGGTACAACGAATTTTCATACAACGCATTGTATTTGTAACTACCGTACCCCTCTGGCACAAGACGCGTTGCGTGGCAGAATTGCTTTGCATCGACCATGTGGCATCGCGAGTATCGTCGTCTCTGTTGTAGTCGAAGATGCCTTCGTACGGCACTGAAGGTGAAAAGCGCATCACGACCTTTCAAATGACGTGTGGATCGTCGTTTTATCGACGCCACACAGACAGATTGGCGATCGCATGTCATCGAAGTTTAACATTCACAGTTACACAGATTTCATGTTTTGTTTGGAACACTGCCTTACAATTCGCCGGATCTAGTCAAAGTCAGTAATCCCAAACACAAAGGGTGTCCACAACCCAATAAACCTGGCACATTTCAACCGGGAATGCCGTTCCTTGCCTTCTATAGACAATTATGACGAAGATAGACCAATTTAGATATTTGAGCAGATGAAGGGGACCTTATGCCGCTGCTGATCGCACAGATAAGGCGCCGCTTCACTTGCTACCGCGAGATATTCACATTTGGAATGTGCAAGTCGTGGACACCCTGTGGGTTTGGACAATTACTATTCCACGACCCAACGACTTACAACGACCCACGACCCATGGAATCCACGACCCATGGTAATTGGTGTAATTTGCGCCCACAAGTAAGCGTTCGTATGTGTTTGAATAACTACTAACTTACGCCCCGCGCTCAAAACGCAACCTCCGTTCCATTGCCCTAGGCTCAGAGTCGACCTGGAGAGTCCAAATTGAGATCAAATAGAGTTCTTAAGTTGTTTCTGGGGATTTGACGACGCTGAACACGAATCTTGGGTTCATTTAACGTTTTGTGTTTATTTTGCCTTATGTCAAGCAGTAGTGGACCAATGATTTTTAAATGGTTCCAATGAAAATGGTGCCACAACATCAAAAACACTAGCTAGCTGGCATTATGTTGTAAAGAGTCGGTAAATGTCATTTGAAAACTCTCAATGTTTATGCGATGTCAGGCAGTTTTGATTAACAAGCTGTTTTAAAAAAGTTGAGTTGTTTTATTAATACAGAGTGGTTTGTGAGTATTTTAAAGTGGAAGAGTCAAAGAGTGGATACTTTTGTAAAGTATTTCGAAGCCTTTCCGATATGACGCGCGCCCGCCCGGAGTCCACTATTCATGCGCTACTTTTGACACGCTCCTTTCTGAGGGGTTCTTGCAGGGCAACATTGGGATCGCCCGGGACTAATTTTTTTAGTAGACAAATTTGTTCGTAAGACAAGAGTTTAAAAAACAAAAGTTTTCTTTAGGAATGACCGTTCAACAACTGCCTCAACGTATGGTTTCAAACGGTCGAACGAATGCCGCTCTACAACGTAAGACGAGCGAGTTTGGGCCGATTTGCTGTTTGAACCTTTGAGTTCGGTAGCTCGCCAAATTCAAACTTTCGAATCTCGACTTCTCTTAACGGAATGATTAGTGTGACGAAACCTACTCAACGAATTCAAGATCGTCTCTCTACGACGGAAGACGAGCGAGTTAGAGAAGTATTGTGTTTTGAACTTTTGGGTTACTGTAGCTCGCGATATTCAAACTTTTGAGCTTTGACCAATAGAAGAAGAAGTGATCAGTGAGTCAAGAGCTATCCAGCAACTCAAGATCGTCTCTCTACGACGCACGCTGAGCGAGTTAGAGCGATTTCTATGCTAAAAACGCGAGAATGTCGCTTTTCGTGGTGCATGTTTGCGAATTAACAAATTTTTTACGTCAATCTAAAGAGCACGTCGAGACCTTTTAGTTGACCTATCGCACGCCGCCCTACGACGTAAGACGAGCGTGTTAGAGCCGTTTTGCGTTTTGGACCTTCAGGTTACTGTAGCGCGCGCAATTCAAACTTTTGAATTTTGACTTCTCTTAACGGAATTATCAGTGTGCCGAAACCTATTCAGCGAACTCAAGATCGTCTCTCTATGACGAAAGACGAGCGAGTTAGATAAGTTTCGCGTTTTAAACCTTTGGGTTACTGTAGCACCCGAAATTCAAACTTTTGAGTTTCGACCAATAGAACAACAAATGATCAGTGAGTCGAGAGCTATCCAACCAACCCAAGATCATCTCCCTACGACGCACGCTGAGCGAGTTAGAGCGATTTCTGCGTTAAAAACGCGAGAATGTCGTTTTTCGTGTTGCGTGTTTGCGTAATTAACAAAAGTTTTAATGCCAAACGAAAGAGCACGTCGAGACCTTTTAGTTGACCTATCGCGCGCCGCTCTACGACGTAAGACGAGCGAGTTAGAGCCGTTTTCAGTTTTGACCTTCGGGTTACTGTAGCGCGCGCAATTCAAACTTTTGAATTTCGAAGTCTCTTAGCGACATTACCAGTGAGTCGAGAGCTTTCCGTAGAGCCCAAGATCTCCTTCCTACGACTTTCCAACACCGAGATCTGAGAGCGTGACGGACGGACGGACGGACGAACGAACGAACGAACGCACGCACGATAAGCTCTCGTAGGGGTTCGCCCGGCTGAGGCCGGGCGAAAAAACGCGCACCAACAGCTGCATTTTTGAAATCTTTTGTTGTAAAAATATCTCTTAGTTGTTCATCTTCTGTCGTAGAGCAGTGTTCTACATGTCGTTAGAATGCTCGCAATGTGCTAGTTTAAATTCTGCACAAATGACAGGCAAAGTTTATCAACACTTTCAAGGCATGCCTAGTTGCGAAAGATTCACTGGTGCGTGCACAGCATCGTTGACAGCCGCAGAAACGGTCAACTCAACCCTGACTGCGACAAAATAACCCCGTGGGGCATGAATGGACCCAGGATTTTGGAATGGAGGGGGGAGGGGGGGGGGGGGGGGGGAATCTCTTGAGGCCACAGTGGCAGCTACTGTGAGGGGGGGGGGGCGGGAGGGGGGACGTAGGGTAGCACCACCGTCCCCTCCCCCCTTTGGGTCTGACCCCACAGAAGAATTAATTTTAATGAGGCCTGTATATGCAAAAGTTGTTGGCTCCTTTCCAAGTAATAATTCCTACTCGAAATCTGAAAATCAGGGACAAAATTTGCCTGTGGCGCAGACTTTGACTAGTTTTTGCTACAATTTAGACAAAATCCAAAAATATTTCGATTGCGGCACTGTTTTGAAGCTAAAATTCCACATTTATTAGTTAGAACAGCAAATTTAAAGGCAAATTTAGCACTAAAACAGCTAAAAAGTGTCAAGAATTTTCGCCTGTGAAAGAATGCCAGCGCCAGGAATTTCCCATTTATCTAGCAATCTCCCCGTTTTAACGTCCATGTCGCACTACTGCTTGACGCCAGTCAAATGTCACACAAAATGGTGAATGAACCCAAGATTCATGCCCAGCGTCGTCAAATCCCCAGAAACAACTTAGCAACTCTAATTGATCTCGGTTTTTACTCTCCAGGTCGACTTTGAGCTTAGGGCAAGGAACGGAGTGTGCGTTTTGAGCGCGGGTCGTAAGGTAGTAATTGATTCAAATACGTACGAACGCTTACTTGTGGGCGCAAATTACACCAATTACCATGGGTCGTGGATTCCATGGGTCGTGGGTCGTTGTGGATGGTTGGGTCGTGGAATAGTAATTGACACTAGAGCCTTTAGCCCGTAGGAGAATCTGTATGGTCAGTAGCCCTTTGGAGTCTCACAACAGCAACTCTTTAGTGTTAACCCTTAGACAATTGGATTTAGCCCTTAGGACATTTCAGATAGGTCTCAAGTCATTCGACCCTGGCGCCTCTGCCAGTGCCTATGTTAGGATCGCACCTGCTCCCATGCCTGTCACAATACACAATAGACACTTGGGTTTAGCCCATAGACAATTGGGTTTAGCCGCGTAGGACGGCATCGCTTCAGAATGGATCTCAAGATATTCGACCCTGTGCCCCTACCAGTGGCGGCGTTTAGGATCGTGGTCATTTCCCATGCCTGTAAATACACAGTAGACTCTTGGGTATAGGCCATAGACATTTGGCTTTAGCCCGTAGGAGATTTCAGATAGATCTAAAGTCATTTGACATAGATACAAGTAGTCGATGCTGTGCCCTGCCAGTGCGTGCAGTGCCTGCGAATACACTTTGGAGCTGACAACGACAACTCTTAGTGAATGGGACATGAAAGCGCTTTCGGCGCGAAATCAAGCGTCAATCACAGCGTGTGGTGCCTTCTGTGCTCAGAATGTACTGATGCAGTCGATATTTGTGAAATATTGTGGAATTTAGTCATCGGCCAAAGCCCACAATAGGAGGTGCACAACTTCAGTGTACAACGGTTCTTTTGATGTATGGATCATTGCGAACTGACAACTGCTCAGAGTTATCTCGATAACAAACAAACAGACGGACAGAGTTAGGCGCC